>CAJQZJ010009486.1:7506132-7517706 GCA_907164525.1 Lophiomys imhausi | reverse complement strand
CCTTCCTTCCTTCCTTCCTTCCTTCCTTCCTTCCTTCCTTCCTTCCTTCCTTTCATTTTTCTTGTTATGTTGCTTCTATCCTAGGTCTCTGGGCTATCTAACCTCTGTTTCCTGGCAATCCAGGCAGAGAAACAAGCTTTTTTAACCAGTAAGCCATCTCTTCAGCTCTGGATCTTGTCTTTCTTATTAACCATCATAACGTTGTGCCTTGGATGGCATTTGGTAAGAAGTGGTGTCTCTGTTGTAATGTACACTGATGAGGAGTGTCACTTGGTGTTTTATGGAGTCTCAAAAGCTGCTAGTGCATTTCTTAAGTCCAGGACTGCTTGGTTTTCATGAAGCCCCCCTTCAGAGGTAATAAACACAGACTTTATTTTTCTTGGCACATTGACTCACTTTTGGAAGTAGCTAATTCTTCCAATTTTTCAAAGCTCCAATTTTAGCCTGTTGATTAAGAATCCTGGGAAGTTGTGGGTTTTTTTTTTCATTTTCTCTCTTAAATCCTCCTTTGTCATCTGAAAGGAAAGCTCTTTTGGAAATATTTGTTCTATGTCCCAGATAAGACTTCATGTCAATTTTGAAAGCTTTTACCAGCCTGCAGCTGGGACAGGCACTGGTTCAGTGCTGAGGATATAAAATGGATTTCACTGTCAATACACAATGTGCTCATCTCATGTGCTTTGTGTGAGTGTGGGTAGACCAGCAAGCTGTGTTTAAACCAGGCATTCAGACCTGAAGTCACATGATACTCACTATCAGTGTGCTCAGGAGTCCACACATGTGTGTCAGCAGATGAGTTTGGCTGTTAAGGTGTGAGTGTCCTCATGAGGGAAGAGAGAGCATACTAAGTGTTGAAGAGTGTTTGAATGGTAGGAGGGGCTTCTGGATCCCGAGCCCTGATAGCATGGAGCAAGGGGTTACTGGAAATTCTTAAACTGTCTACTGCTGTGACAACCCCTGCTTTCCCATGTTGCACTACTTACATGGGAGAGTATGGTTTCTCACTTCTGGCCTAGTTCCAGGACCTAGTTTGGTAGACTGCCTTCGAACTAGCCTTGAAACCTATAGCAGAAGGTCGCTCGCTCACCAACTGGTCCCTTTAGTCACCTTACCTGGGCCTTTGAATCTTTCCCAGTGTGTATTAATGAGTCATGTGAGTGAAAGGCTTTTCATATACAATTTGCTTTGTAAGTCTGATCTCAGGTGCTGGTGGTGTTGCTCAGTGGCAAATAGCTAGCTGAGTGGTTGAACATTTACTTGGCCCTAGGTTTGGTTGCCAGAGCCAGATAGACACCCACATACTCTCTCTCTTTTTCTCCCTCTCTCCCTCCCACTCCCTCCTGAGTTCATTTGCTTGAAGGCCTAGCTTTAAACCTCATTGTAAGCAACAGCAGATAAAGAAATATTTTATCGTAAATATATATATCCTTTTGCAACATCCAGAGAGACTGACACAATGGCCATTCTTTAGTCCTGAGACTGCACAAACCAAATAAAATGGAGAGAAGTTGCTTGGATTTAGTCTACAGACCGCTGTCTTTAAACATAATTTTATTTTATATAGTATATTAGATTATAATTAGGTTATAACTAATTTGACAAATTTTTCTTTTCTTTTCTTTCTTTTTTTTTTTTTGAGACAAGATGTCTCTGTGTATCTTGCTGAGTGAGTCCTGTGTGGACCAGGCTGGCCTCAAACTCAGAGGTCTGCCTAACAGTGCCTCTCGAGTGCTGGAATTGCAGGTATGCGCCATCACTGCCCGGCTTGACAAACATTTCTATGATAGTCTGCTAGCTAGCTTATTCTGTTTTTCTGTCAACTTAATAAACTCATAATTCATGTATGTACATGGACCTTTTGCTAGTGTGTTTGTTTCCTCAACAGGTCACCATTGTTGCAGATGATAACTGCAGGTTTTTATGCTGGTCAAGAGAAAGATTAACTTACTTTCTGGAGTCCGAGCCTTTTCTGTATGAAATTTTTAGGTACCTTATAGGAAAAGACATCACAAATAAACTCTACTCACTGAATGATCCTACCTTAAATGATAAAGTAAGTGTTTTTCTGATTTTTTTTTTTTGCTAAATAACTATGTTTTGCATAATTTCCACTTAAGCTTTTATAAATTTTAGAGGGGATAATTGTAATGAAGAGACTCTTTAGCAAGTCCTTTCTTGAAGGCAAGGAAGTATTTGTTAATTATTATTATTGCCAAAGCTTGGCCTAACTGTTAAGGACCAACATTTATGGGATGGAGTACTGTCCTTTCTCAAGGTCTTCTAAGCAGTCTAAGCACTCCACTCTGGGGAGGGAGTGGGTGTGGAGTGGGGGTGGAAAGGTAGTACTTCAGGAAGTAAGTCTAACAGTTGGCATTTTAGCCTTCTACATCTTCCAGGAATCCAGAGACTAGGAGAAGATGGACTTTCAAAGCTTTAGGCAGCTTGGTGTAACAGAATATTTTTATTTATAAACACTTATATTTATTAATACTTAACACATATCTATGAAACACCTAAATCCTATAACCTAAAACCTATAATCTAAAATCTTTAATCTAAAAATACCCTAATACCTAAGAACACTCTAATACCTATCTAAAAACACTTAACTAACACAATTTTAACTTTCTTAAAAGGATATTAATATTCTTAGCATAGGTCCGTGCAGGGTGATTTGGTTTATAGCAGTCCCATCAGGTAGTATCTTTTAACCTTAAAGTCCATTGGACCTTTGCCAGTTTGCAAGGCCAATTTATTTCAACCACCAAATTGTGGCAAGCTTTTTCCATCAGCTGAGCCTCACCTCCACAGTCTCTGGCAAGTATTTATAATTACCAAATAATTACCAAGTACTTCTCCCGGGCAAACCTCATGGCTGAAAGCCTTTCCAAGCAGCTTACTTTGCTGACCTTACTCACTTTTTTTTTTTGGCACTCTGGGGCCCCAAGACAGATGCCTTCAAGGAACTCTCTCTCAGCAGGTATAAAACCTTCCTTTGCCTTGGCCTATTGCAGCCTAGATTCTGTTAATGGTGTACCTTGCTGTGCACTTCTCCAGTGTGACTTCTTAGTCAGTGTGAGGGCAGGAGGAGGGGAGCACCACGTGAAGCTTTCTGGCTCATATATCGCATTATCTCTCGATCCTTAGCGGGCTTGAGGGTCCATGATATTTCTCGTGATATCCAGCAGTCAGTCCTGTTGTGTCTCACAATAACTAACAGCATCTGTGTGGCTTCTCACTTACCCCCCTTCAACAGGGCATATCGTCTGGCCACAACTGGGCCTTGTCCATTTCATCAGGTTAAAGGAACGAGAAGCCCCTCCTTATGTGCTGCCAGATGCTAATCTGAACTGCCTACCAAGTCACTAAATAGGACTAACTTCTACCACATCTTAGTTTTCATTTGTGAGAGGGAAATTAAAACAATTACGGATGAGAACTTTTAAAATATTCTGTCTGTGATACATACTACCTACTAGGAATACTGAGTATGAGATGGCTACAAGGTTACCTTGTCCAGGGGCTTCTTGCCCTATGTTAAGGTTGGGCTGTAGCTCAGCAGGAGAATGCTTGCCTATTATGCATGAGGCCTTTGGTTTGATTCCTAATACCACAAAAAAAAAAAGAGAAAGAAAAGGTTGCTTACTATTTCAGATTAATAAACAGATGATTCATATTTATGTTTTAGAATAATGTATTAAAGTAATAGCTAATAGTAAAACACACAACATACATTTATATGGCACTCAATTTTTTTTGGCCCTGATATCAAAGGAAGGTACCTGCTGCTTATAGGAAATATAAGATCCAACCACTGTAAATCTCAGGCATCTTGAAACTTTGCTTTGTAGAAAGTAAAGAAGTTAGAGCCACAGATGAGCCTCTGCACTCAGATCTCCATGCTGGAGATGAGGAACAGTATCGCCAGCTCCAGTGACAGTGAGGATGGCCTCCACTACTTTCTGCGGGGCTCCTCCAGCACATCTTCTCTCCGTGAGTTCCCTCAACACTGACTTTCACCACCACTCTGACGGATTGTCATCAGAACAGACACATGGGCATTTTGGTCAGATAAATTACTTTACAAGTAACTGCACGGTAGCCTAGAAGAACTACTTACTCCCTGTGCGTTTGTTCTAGTTCAGAGTCCAGCTTTAGAGCTCTCATGTCTGTTTCTGAACATGTTCATTTCTTTTACCGTGTATTTGGCTTACATTCTGGCCCATTGGAATGGTGTGCATCATCAGTTCACGTGGTTAGGTGGCTGCTCTGCCTTTGTGCTTCTCATGGTTTTAGCTCCAGTGAAAGGCAGACACAGCTATGTGTGAGAATCTTTGAGCAGCTGACTGCTGGCTACTCATCCCAGTGTGTACCCAAGAGTTAAAAAGTGAGCAGGCATGGGTTTTCTTGAAGTTGGCCACTCAGCGCCCGTGTGAGTAACATCCATACACCACCAAGAAGTTCCTAAGACTCTCCTAGATGCTTTATACTATTATAGGTAGCATAAGTCACACAGAACTACTTAAATGAAGGAAACTAAATTATTTTAAGGATTCATTGCTTGAAATTTAAGAATTATTTTGAAAGTAGGAGAGCTTTGGGTCAATTGATATGAAACTGCATGAAAGCAGGCACATTCTTCCTTCTCATAAACAAAAACTCTTCATATGTCCAGGTATGTTCCTAAGCAAACAAACTGAAAATTCAAACCGTCATTCACCACTGTCTGTGTAAATGGTCATGTGACTTTGAATGCTTCACGTGAGCTGGATAATGTTCTAAATATTGCACAGTGAGAAGAGGTTGGAATTTAAAAGGCCCTATAATTGTCATGTGGAAGAGGGAGAACTTCACCACCTCAGTTCTGGCTTGGCCTGAGAACTGAATTGACACAAAACATATTAACAAGGAAAATACATGCACATTAATCATAGACATTTCAGATGACATGGAAAGACCCAGAGAAGCAGGTAGGATCACATGCTTACATGTACCACTTTGAATAAAGATAGGGAGGGTAGTTAAGCAACTGGATTAGGTTGGAAGGATTAAACATAATAGTTATTTAAATGAGATTTGCACAGAGTCCTGTCCCAGTGTCCAGTCCTTGATAAAGACCTCTGTTTTCCCTCTAGTATAGGAAGAGTATCTTTTCCCTGAGACCTCGTCTGCTGGTCAGAAACACAGAAAGAATTGAGTGGGCTTTTTAAAGTGTTTTTTGTTTTTTGTTTTTTGTTCTTTGTTTTGTTTTGTTTTTTGAAACTCAAAACAGTCACTGTGCCATGCATAGTTTTGACTCCTTCAGATATAAGCTTCCGAACCAAAGTCTAGATAGAGTTTGTACCTGAGACCTAAAGGGGACTTCATGGGCAACACACATGAGACATTAAAGATGGCTGTGTGTTATTCCAGTGTGGCTTAATTTAGGGTATTAAACAAGGCTTGTGCCAGGCCCTCCTTATTCCAGGACCTGGGCAGAGCAGAGGGAACACTTGTAGGGCAGGTGCCATGGCTGTGGCAGAGGGAAGACATCACAGGCACTCTGAGTCCAAAAGCTCCACCCCAGAGTGACAGGGACATGTCCCTTTGACAGTGGATGCCATTTAGCCAGCACCACCCCTGTGGGCAGGCCATTGAATCCTCCCGACGTGGAGAAGGACTGGTGAGAGTAGGAGACTGTGGACTTAGTATAAAACTCCACTCTTTAAGACCAAATTGACCCTCAACAAAGACTTACTACCCTGTGGGTATACAAGCTAATGTCACAGCACCAGCTTTTTGAAAAGATAAAGCAGTTGGGATTGTTGAAGGCCAACTGCCAAGGAGATAAGGCACAATTCTCACTGTTTCCTGACCAGCTAGCTACCTGGCAGAGGAATTTAAGCAACTGAGCTAAGACAAGATGGAGAGCTCATGGTTGTCACTGTGAGTCTTGATGGGATGTTGGCCTGTGGAGGCTGGGCCAGGTAAACCTGTGGATAATTCAGAATACTTGATGAGTCCTTGAGTCTGAGCCAGGTCCAGGAAGCTTTTTCCCTGTCCTCTGGTTCTGCTTTTCAGAAGCTTAGTTCTGTTGGGCTGTCCTTGTCATTTTGGGTCTGTCCCAATGTCCCTGATAAATAGTTTGAATAGTTTCTAGGAAAAAAAGAAGTTGCTATTTTCAAACAGGCTCAGTTTTAAAGTTATTTCTAACTTTAAAATTATTTCTAAAGTTATTCTTTAAAAAAAAAAAAGATACAAGTGGCATGTAATTGGTGTTTTCTGCTTGATTGATTCTCAGCCAGCCAGAACAGTTACTATGCCAACAAGTATGTGTGTGAGTGTTTTTCCAATCTGTTAGTTTATAGGCTTCCCTACTTCTTCTCTTTTAAAGATTCTTTGACCTATAGAACATTGATTCCCTTTTAAATTCTTTTGGGTTGGTTGGTTTGGTCTTTGTGTTTTTGTTGTTTTATTTTGTTTTTGAGACAGAGTCTTAGATAGGCCAGATTGGCCTTGAACTCTTCCTCCTGGCTCTACCTTCCACCTTCTGGTGTCATAGATGAGTGCCCCCATACCTGATTTCATGCATGCTGGGAGTTAAACTCAAGGCTTCATGAATGTCCCATGAACCCTGTACCAACTACTTCCCAGCCCTAGAGCATCGATTCCTAAATATTCCTGTGAATCACTTGGAGTCATGTGACAGCTCCTGATGCAGCAGTGCAGCTTGGGAGTTCACATTTTAACACATTCTTGTGTGATACCTGTGTAATTATTCTGCTGGCTACTTTGGTGGGGAGGCTATGGAACTCCCTGTGTTCTGGGTTTCTGCTTTTTATGACATGTGGGGTGGTTGCAATGGTCTTGTGTATCTAGTCTAACAGTAGCTCAGCCTTGGGACTTGCGTGGACCACTATGGAAACATTATTTTTAAAGATGATGGCCATGATGTGATTTAACACTAAAAGCATCCTTCACAGCACTACACAGCAGCTGTGCAGTCAGGCAGAAATGCAGTTCACGAAAAGGTGAAGGGAAACTTTAAAGGAACTATTTCAATGAAATTCCTGCCAGTCCCACTTCTTATATTGTGCTCTATTTTTATACATTCCACAATGCCAGGCTCAGAGCAGGATCTGTACTCTACCACAAAGATTCTGTGTCCTGCTTCCAGCTGTCACTGAAAGGGAAAAAGGCATTGAGATGGCCTGATAAAAAGTCAGTCCCGTTGTTCCTAGCTCACAATCCAGCTAACTCTTTGGCTCTCCTAATGCTTCACTGTTGCATTTCAAGTTTGCGTGTGTAGTTGTGAGATGGAAGAGAAGGGCCAGCCTAGCCAAAGTGTGTAAGTAGTCACAATGCTGTCACATGTGTATGAACGGGCTTCTCTCTGCAGACTGGTCAGTACACTTCAGGGTCATCGCAAAGGGCAACTTGCCATCTTTTCTTCTGACATCAGCTCCCTGCAATAATGCCTGAGACTTTCCATCTTTCACTTTGTCTCTCACACAGATTAATTGTATTTTGCAGTTTTGTCACCAGTAAATGTGGCCAAGCATGGGCACTGTCGTGGCAACAAGAGAGCTTGATATATTTCCTTGAAAGTTGCAGAATTTTGTTTTAATTTATATTGGAATTAAATAATAGTTGTTTGGTTTCTGGTTTTAAAATCATGAGGTAAGTTGGATAATGTTAGTTGTGACTTGTCTTTGAATGAGTTTGTTAGTTTAAACCATCATTTCCTAAAATAGAATTAATATTTATGATACTAAAGATATTATAAAATAAGAAATTTATTACTGAGAAAAACCTTTGCTTTGTGTCAGGATAGTGCCAGAGGCAGTTGAGCACAGCCCATGAGCAAGTTGTACAGACATGCTTGGTTTGCATTAGCTAGTATTCTAGCCTGCAGAGACTAGCCGCAGGCCTGTCCGAAGGAGCTTTTCTTATGAACAGCTTATGAATCTGTCTTCTGTTTTCTGTGCAGAAGCTAGTGAAGCATTTTTAGTTTTAAGTCTGGCTTCATGAAATCATCTGTTCAACTCAATTTGTACCCATGCCCACTAAGAACAACAGCAGACTTATAAACAGGGGCTTTGCAAATCATACAGAGAAACAGCAGGTGTGACTGACAGGAGGTGCCTAGAGAAGGAACTGATAGATCGATGGGTGTAGAGGAGCAGCACCCCATTTTGAAGAGTGGTAGAAGAGAGTGCCCAATGGCCTCCCCTTGCCTCTATGAATGTACACACACACACACGAAAAACAGTTTCTAAACATTAAAAACAATATGAAGTGATGGAAGAAGACACCCAATGACTGGGTAGTTTTTGAAGGATTTTTAAATTTTATTTTATTGTACTTTATTTTATTTAACTTTATGTGTATGGATGTTTTGTCTGCATGTATGTCTGTGTACTATGTGTATGCAGTGCCTTGGAGGGGAGAAGAGGGCATCAGATCCCTTGAAAGTGAGATTACAGATGCTTTTTAGCTGCCATGTGGGTTCTAGTAATTGAAACCGGGTTCTCTGGAAGAGCAGTTAGTGCTCTAATCAGTGAGCCACATCTCCAGTCCCTATAATAAATAGTTATTATTGTTTTAAATTAAAATATAATTGCATCATTTCTCCCTTCCCTTTCCTCCCTCCAACTTCTTCTGTCCCAGTTCACTTCCTCTCAAATTCATGGTCTCTTTATATTTAATTATTATAGATATATTAATATGTTAATTATTATTTATATTTATAAATATATCATATATATATATTGATCAATTGGTGTGGTTCCCCGTGGGGAATTACTAGTCTGGTCCAGTATCAGGCCAGGAAAACAGGCTCCTCCTCATTGGAAGGTATGGCTAAGCTGGTCCAGGCAGGAAAAGATAAGGGTGGTGGGGGGATCTGCTCCCAGTGCAAAGCTGGGCAGCCAGGCAGGTGGTACAGGAGAGGCAGCAGAAACAGCACCTCTTGGCAGGAGCATGCACCCTGAACAGTTCTAGCCCGCCCGTGTGAGCGACAGGCAGGTGGAAGCTGGTGCTCAGCAGAAACAGCAGACTCCTAATCGAGAAGGGAGACTGGCTAGGCTGCCAGTGGTAGCAATGGGGCAGAGATGGAGCCCTGGCTGCCAATAGTAGGAGATCTAGCTCGGCAGTGGTGACCAGGCATGAGCCTGCGGCTCCTTTGAGCCTGGCCCGCCAGACAAATGGTGTTGGCAGTTCCTTCATGGAAGGAAGAGCATTTACCACCTATGCCCAAAATAAGCAGACTCAGATGTCATCTTGGAGGCATGGAGAAGAGAGAGTTTACTTCTGGAATCAGGAGTATTATATAACTTTGGATATTGGGGAGGGGTTTGGAGGTGAATGTGTTTGATTTGATGGGTATTGTCCAATCAGAAGAGAGAAAATGGAATGCCTAATAAATTCATGGTCAATGGGGGTGGGGAAAACTCCAGAGAGAATAGAGGCCTAGACTGAATGTCACTGGCTGAAAGCCAAGGCATTAACACCTCATTAGCTTGGGAAAGTCAGGGGAGGATTAGGCTGAGTGATACATCCTAGGTGATCTAGGATCCCAAATCAGAAGGAAGAGGGGGGTTCCACCAAACAAAGGGAGTCCGTCATTCTAGTGTTGGGAGCTCAAGGCTTTCCTTCTGGCCATGCCAGACTTCCACACCATCAACAGAAATCCTTACAAATTGGTATATATACATATTCATAAATTATAAATACAACTTTCTGTGTTAATTTAGTGTTGCTTGTGTGTGTATATATATATATATATGATTTCAGCACTGACCACTTGGCATTGAATAGCCAGTTATTATTATTATGGAAGACTAATTCTTCCTCTCTCAGGATTCCTAATTTTTTGTTTTGTTTTGTTTTCCAAGACAGGGTTTCTCTGTGTACCATGCCTTGGCTGTCCTGGAGTCACTTTGTAGACCAGGCTAGCCTTGAACTCACAGAGACCCACCTGCCTCTGCCTCCCAAGTGCTGGGATTAAAGGCGTGCAGCACCACCCCCGGCCCAGGATTCCTAATTTATCTGTAGTTCTTTGTCTAGTTGTTGCGTCCATGAGATTTCTCTCTTTGACATTAGCATGTTTATTGATGTTGTCCTTGTTCAGGGAGTATAGTAAAATTATTTTTCTGGTTGTTTAATACTCTCCCTTTTGTTTCTAAATATCTATTAAGGGTTTCTACCCCACTCTAGACTGTTTAGTTCTCAAATAAGAGACACAACAGAGACCTTTTAGATTTATAATAAGCTTTAAAGGCAGATATCAACTCTCTAAGCTATTTTGTCTGCTTCCCTGCCAAAGTCTCCAAGATATTACCTGCCATATGTTCTGTTTGGGCTGCTTCTGCTCAACTACAGCTACTTCCTTCTTCCTCCCGGTCCCTACCGGAGACCCCAAGCCCAGGAACAAAAGCACTGCCTACCTCTCTTCTGCCCAAGAAAGGGCAGATTTTATTGACCAAGCAGAGATTATTGAGGACCAGACTTTACACAACAATATTCAATGTATGTGAGAATACACTCGTCTGGACTGCAACCAGATCTTGGGGTTCAGAATTTATCATCTGAATACACAGAGTACCAGACCAACCCCCAACAAGGGAGGAACCCCCAGAGTTTAATCTCTCACCTTCATACACATATATGTATGTGTGCACACACAAGCATGTGTATCCATGGTACACCTAACAGTATATGCACATAAAGATGACCATTTTGAAAGCCTCCTCTCTGACTCCATTTAATTAAATAAAAAGTTTACAGCAACCAGATGTCATAGTGCATGACTGTAATCCCAGAACATGAGAGGCCAGTCTGAGCTATAAAACAAGACCCTAAAAAGAAAATTTACTGAGTATTTATATATAAATATTGTATAGCAAAAGAGAATATCTTATGATAAAAGTCTCTTCCAGTTTTATTTAATTCTTCTCTCAAGAAGCAGGTGTTCAAAGTGCTCAATAATTTGCTGTTACTTGTTGGTTTCCTCATTTAAACCCTCTGTGACCTAATTTGGCTCACGTCTAACTCCCTTCCTCTTTCTGCTCAGCTTGGTGATATCAATATATTTTATTCTTTGGTGTTTACCTTTAGAACATCAAGTGATACATTTGAACTTCCCTTCCCTTAAAAACATGCAGACATTGGCATTCCTACCTTTTGTGCTTTGAAGATGGAATGTCTCCGAGAGCTTCAAGTGTCTGAACAAATGGTCCCCTGCTCGTGCTGAGGTTTGGAAGGTTGTATGTAGAGCCAGAACCTCACTGGAGGAAGTGTGTCTTTGGAGGTAGGCCTTGAGACTGTAGTATAGTCCCATTTTCTGTCTAACCTCTGCTTCCTGACATTGTAGCAATGTGACCAACAGCCTCATGCTCCTGTGCCTTGTGCAGCACAGTGAACTGTCCTTTCTTAACCAAGAGCCAAAGGAAACTCTCTTCTCTTTAGTTTTCTGTTGTGTATCTGTGCCAGAGCAGTGAGAAAAACAATGGATACGGCAGCCTTTCCAAGTCCCTCCTTTCAAACCGCTGTGGTTCTCATTCAGAGTCTCTCTGAAACTCACGGCTGTGGTTC
>CAJQZJ010009486.1:7460925-7477170 GCA_907164525.1 Lophiomys imhausi | reverse complement strand
AACAATACAATGACATTTTACAGAGAGGCATAAGCTGGGGTCTTTCACTAGTGTCTGTAGTTCCTATTCTTTTCTTAAGGTTTTCCAGTTCTATGGATGTCTCAGATTGGATTTTCTTCATTGCTTCAACTTCCCTTTTCAGGTCTTCTATTCCTTTAAGCGCTTTATTCATTTCTATCACCTCCTTTGCAGTACTTTGTTGTTGCTCTCTGAGGTATTTGATTTCCTCCCTTAGGCCTTCTATTATTAATATAAGCATAGGATTAAGGTCATTTTCCTTTGCTTCAATTGGGTTCAGCTGTCCAGAGTTGTCTGTAGCATTATTGCTAGGATCTGGAGACATCCTATTGTTTTGGGTTTTTTTTACCATGTTCTTGTGCTGACCTTTTGTCATCAGATGGACCCAGGTGTTATCTGTTTGTTTCTTTTGTTACCTGACCTTGGTGCTCAGGAAAACTCCCTGCCCTGGGGGTTGGCTGATCCTGAGATCCTGGTGTTTACCTCCAGATGGCGGGCAGATTCCTGTAATAGACTGACTGGCTCTCCGAGAGGAGGGTGGCTGCTGCTCTCCTCAACTGCTTGTGACCCAATAGGACCAATATAGAGGGGATTGGAGTGGGGAGAGGGCTAGCCTCTGAGGACCTGGGAGCTGACAAGTCTCCTCAGGTAGAGCTGTGGTTGGGTCTGTGTTCTCCTCTCACTGACCCAGTCGTTCTGGCTCCCCAGCTGGGCTGACTATGCAGGCTGGGAGCTCCACCCACAACAGATGCTGGCCTCAGTGCGCCTGTTGCTGACTGCCTCAGATGCTTGGGTGCTAGGGTGAGTGACCCACCCGCCCCAGTATTTGTGGAGTACACACTGTCATGGTCTCTGTTTGCAGGCAGTCTTGGCTCCTAATTGCTTTGCTGTGACTGGGTTAGGTCTCTGCCTCTCCGCTACAGTGCACACTGTGCCACCATGTTGGAAACTCCGGAAAAAAATAATCTCACTTACCTTTGCTCTTGTGGTGCGGCTGAGTGCAGGCTGGATATCAGGCAGACAGGCGGGGCCGCTGGTCTGTGGCTGGAGCCGTGGGCTGGATCTGCTCCTGGGCTAGATCTCTAGCCAGAGCTCCTCTCCAGACCAGTGACGGAGCTGGCTGATCTCAGGGTTGTGTTCCCGGGAACTGCGTGGGCTGTTTTACCTGGTGACCAGTCTCAATGTTCACTGTGGGAATTCAGACACCGTCTGTGTTTCACTGTAGGCTAGGGGACCTCACATTCACTCCACAATGACTAATCTCATTCACCTACTACTTAGATGCACTGCTCTATGGTCGGCACCATCTTGGATCCTCTTCCCTCTCTCTTTTTGAGACTGATTTGCCAATCATCCCAAGGTGAGCCTCCAACTCACGATCCTCCTGTTGCAACTTCCTAAGTGCTTGGATTAAAGGCATACAACACCACACATAGCCTTTTCTAGTTTCTTAAAAGTCAAAACGTTTTAATTATTTTAAAATGTATTTTTATCTATATGTTGGGTTGCATGTACACATTGTATGATGTTTAAATTTATCTAATCACATCTCCTCAAATATTCATCACTTACTTGAAACCAATATTCTTTAGTATTTTGCATGAATTTTTATTTGTGTGTGTGTGTGTGTGTGTGTGTGTGTGTGTGTGAGTGTGTGTTGGGAGTGCATATGTGGAGGTCAGAGGACAACCTGTGTCTGTTCTCTCCACCATGTGAGACCAGAGGGTATGGAACTCTGGTCATCAAAGTTGGCATCAAGCATCTTCATCCACTGAGCTATCTCACTAGCCTGAGATATACAGCTTAAAATTGTTACCTCTACTTACCCTACTGTGTGATAGTATAGCAGAACTTCTCACTGCTGTCTAAATGTCAGAGACCTACTGTGAACGAACTGAATTAAGATGACACTATTCTGTGTGACATGATTTAAGTCACATTCCTCATACTCCTTCAAGAAAAGCTTCATGGGGAGCAAGTTCCATTCAGAAATAATTACTAAAATTAGTGTGGGTTATTAATGTGTACTTCTAAGAAATAGGATCTCTTAAGTATTGTGAATATGGCACGTACTATTATTTTGTTTGCTTTGTTCTGGGATGAGGCAGGTGATTGGAAGTAGGTTCTAAGGAACCTGCAGTAGTTACTGTACCAAGCATACATGCTTGAGGTTTTTACCTTCAAATAGACCTGGCTTCCTTGATTTCTGTTAGGGCTTGACACAAGACAGTCCATTTTGACTGACAGTTTCCACAGTGCACTACAAGTGTAGAGAAGCAGATAATGCAAGCACAGTGCTCTGTTGAAAGGACCCAGGCTTCCAGTCCTCCTGTTACCAAAAACATCAACTACAGAAACATGTGGTAGTTCCCTAGGGTGCACTCTCCCACCCCACATGCCAGCTTCTTAACAACCCACAGGTGAGAACCCTTTCCACCCTTCTTTCGTGTAACTGGCCACATACACAGCAACTCTTCTGGTCCCATATCCTCTTGCCTTCCCACACCTGCTAGGTCATCCTAAAGAGTAAAGCAGAGGTCCTGAGACAACACGTGAAGAAAGGAGGCAAAGGGTTGTTTTCCCTTGCTGTGAGGCCCTGTTACCTTTCTGTTGTTGTTGTTCTTATAGTCACTTGAGTTCCAATGCACAATGAGGATTTGGACAAGACATCCATATTCAAGAAGAGCAAAGAGCACAGGCCCAGTGAGCTTGTAGCTAACAGTTCAGCAATGAACAGGGAAACAAAACTTACGTTAAGGAAACATGTCTGATGCAGCAACTTACCATTTCCACAGTAGTTCTCTTTCATATATTTTTCCCATAATTAAATAAAAGTGAAAAAAAGAGCAAGGCCAGAAGAAGGCCTGGGATACACATGGTGTGAACATCATGAGGATACTGGGAATCGAACTTGGGTCCTCTTGAAGAGCAGCCAGTGCCCTTAGCCACTGAGCCATCTCTCCAGCTCCAATCTTGAACTCTCAATGCTAATGTTTTCTAGTGACTACACTGTATTTATTTCTCTCTGTACTCCCATTTCTAATAAGTGCATGTGCTACTTTTTCAAGCTTCTGCTACATGGCTTTGTATATACTGCCCCACTCACTTTCTCCTAGCATCTGGATACATCCTGATCTCTTGGGTCGTTTCTAGCCTCTTAACCTCATCTGTTGAATGATTTTCACACATTGTTAAGTTTGGGGGTTAGAATCTGTTTCACTTTTGTATCATCTCGAGTTTATCCCTCAGTGTAATTCTTGTTTTAGATATATCTTATTTTTATTTGCATGTGTGTGACACACACACACACACACACACACACACACACACACACACACGTAGAGGCCAAAAAAGATTATCAAATCCCTGGAGCTAGAGTACAGAAGGTTGTGAAGCACATGACCTGGGTGCTGGAAATCAGAGCCCTCTGAAAGTGTTCCCGACCACTGAGCCATCTGTCTAGTCCTTCTAAGTCTTAAAACAAAAACAAAAATAAAACAAACAAAAAAAAAACCTATATGGTATCAGGGAGATAGCTCAGTGGATAAAGGCACTTGCTGTCAAACCTGGTGACCCAACTTTGATCTCCAGGCCCTACATGTTGGAAGGGGAGATAATCCTCCTGCAAGCTGTCCTGTGAATTCCACATGTGTATCATGGCACTCCCACCCACATAGACGCAGTAATGTTTTAACAAGTACCTCTATGAAAATTTTTGGGAGATCCTTTCCCTTAGAAGCTCCCTTCTATCATTTGTCTTTCTGCACTCCCCTGGCACCCCTGAATTTCTTTTCCCTCTGCTCAGAGCACAACTTCCTCTTTGGTCCTCTCTTCCCACAGTACCTGGGGAACAGTAAGCACTCTCAGGTAGCTAATAAAGTGGGTACTGGGTCAGACTTCCTCAGACTCCTGGTCACATCAGCTGCCCTCCAGTGCAGCCACCCAGTGACTGTCAAGAGTCTACAGTCAGTCTTTCCACTCAATACTTCCCTGTGCACTGCTTAACTTGGCTTTGGTCTTTTATTGCTATTTCTTTGGTCTGGGATCCCCTTCCTTTAAATGAATCTGGCTCTGCTCAGACTTCAAATTAAATTTACATTCATCAAGTGGTACTTCTGAACAATTTGTTTAAATTTTACTTTATGTGATGGGTATTTTACCTGCATGTGTGCCTGGTACCTATAGAGACCAGAGAGGGCATTGGATCCTCTGCAGCTGGAGATAGCTCAGAGGTTAAGAGCATTGGCTGCTCCTTCAGAGGCTCTGGATGTGGTTCACAAACCATTTATAACTCCATTTCTAGGGACTCCAGAGCCCACATCTGCCCTCTGAAGGTGCCAGACACAAACAAGGTACATATACATACTGCAAGGAAAACACTCATATGCATAAATAAAAATAAATATTTAAAAAAGAAAAATATGACCAGGGGTGGTGGCACACACCTTTAATGCCAGTACTCGGTAGGCTGGGGCAGGAGGATCTCTTGAGTTTGAGGCCAGCCTGATATACAGAGTGAGTTACAGGACAGCCAGAGCTATACAGAGAAACTATCTCCAAAAAGTATATAATAAAATAACAGATGGTTATGATCCAGCATATAAATGATGGGAATCAAATCCAGGTTCTTGGGAAGAGCAGTGTTCTCAACTGTTGAGACATCCATCTCTCTAGTACCCTGAACAACTTTTATCTATGTAACAAAACACTGTATGACAAATGTCAAGAAAAATTCCAAACTATATCTAATATCCAGTAAATGTCAAATGTTAGGTAAAGCCCCAAACTCAATCTAATGTAGAACCCCATGTGTGTATACATCACATCTGTCTGACCGTAAGAAAGTTAACAAAAACATTTAATGTTTATTTCTAGATCATAGGACTATGTAATTTTTAGAATATTTTTATACTTTAAAATAAAAATATCAGTTATTTGTGTGTAGTATATATATTATTATTACATATTTTTTATTTTTAATATTTATTTTTATATATGTATATGAGCATTTTCCTCCAGTACATGTATGTGTACCTCGTTTGTACCTGGCACCCACAGAAGGCCAAGGAAGGTACCTGATATCCTGGAACTGGAGTTATAGATGATTGTAAGCCTCCACATGGGTGATGGAAAACAAACCCAGGTCCTCTATAGGAGCAACAATTACTGCTCCTATAATCACTATGTATATATAAAAATAATGCCCTATAGTTTTCTTTTTCAACAATTACTGCTCCTATAATCACTATGTATATATAAAAATAATGCCCTATAGTTTTCTTTTTAAAAACTATTTTTCTAATTTTATGAAGTACAATACTACATTTTAAAATGAAATCTTTTTCTAACAAAAAGCTCTTCATAGCCTAAGAAAAGTGAATCTATCCACTGAAATATGAGCACACAAGTGGTTTGAAACTATGGAAGTATTCGCTTAAAATGGCTAAGGTTCAATTAAACAAAACAAAACACCCATGGGCAGGAGAGAATGTTCATTGGATGAGATTGAGTACTCACTACTCTTACAGAGAACCTGAGTTCAGCTGCTAGCACCATGTCAGGTGGCTCACAGCCACCAGTAACTCCAGCTCCCAGGGATCCAATGCCTCTGGCCTGCAAGGACACCAGCACCCAACACACACACACACACACACACACACACACACACACACACACACACACTCATCCACACATCATTTAAAGAGTGCTTTTAACTCTTAAAAGTTTAAATAACATAGGGGTCATAGAGTACTAAATAACAATAAAATCAATCATCCAGGAACAGAGTAGAAAATGAGTTTAATTATGGGACTGGGCAGTGTATAGCATTTAATAGTTACACCAGTTTATTATGACAGTACATGGCTACTGCACACAGTTTGATCAAGTTACACAAACATTTTAAATTTCTGGTACTGAGGTATTCTAGTTTGTTCTTTCCAAATTCTCATAATTATTAGGAGAAGCCTGTTAAAAAAATTCTAAAGTGATATCTCCAAAAGGTTTTTATAAGCTTCATGCTATTCTTTCTGATGACACAAAGGATATGTCTTGATTTACAAGTTTGTACAAGTTTGATAATACTGGACAATCCGGATGAAGACAAGGCCCCAAAGAAAAAACTTCCATGTTTACCACTGCTACCAGATCATGCTGAAACTTTTAACTCATCCTCAAATTGCCATAAATACCTCTAAAAGGGCCATTTAGTCATTTACTTAATTTCTTAATCATAGAAATCACACACAAAATATCTCCAAACCCATCATAAACGCCAACATTGTATCTTTTATTTTCTATCATGTTAATTTTAAAACTTAAAATATCAATAGCTAACAGAGTAAGACATTCAGCATGAAAAGACAATACTAGGCCCATGTCTGTAGAAGAACAGTCTATTGAGGTGATGGAATGCAGCGTGCCATTCTAATATCAACTCCTCTTTTGTTCTTTCTAACGTAGTTCAAATTTTTTTTTAATTTTCACTTGTAAACAACATGAATAAAAATGGACTGAAGTAATCTAAACACTACACAAGATAATTTTAAAACAGTAGATAAAAGCCTGTATCAAAGACATATAGAAATCAGGGTTCACTTTGGTGTTTATATGGTCAGAGTTGTTACCACCACAAAAACAACACACACTAATTAACGCCAGTTTGGTGGGAGATGACCACGGCTGACAGACATTAAGTGACTGAATAGGTAGTCCACACCATCGTTTTCAAGCTGGGAACTCGCAAAGGTGAGCGGACAATATTAACTATGGGAATACCTTGTCACAGCACAGTCCTTCACCACAAGGCCGCAGCATTGCCCCAAGCATAAGATCTGCAGTGAGCCATAGGGTACCCTCTCCCTCTAACTAAACACCTGGGTCACAGATCACACAGGCACATCTTGACGAGGCTGTTGACAGTATGTAAGACAGAACTGGATGCTTTCAACAAGTTGTTCTTTTTCTAAAACAAATAAATCTCATTAAGACTTCTAGAAAATTAAATTCGGCATAGCTCCACTCGCACGTACTTTCCTGGATTTTATACCAAAGGGAAAATTACATATATATTTTATGATAAACATTTCTCAGAGAAAACAGATAAATTAATTTAAATTAACTTTAAGACTTAATGAGATTTCCCCATATCCTGTATAATTCATCTTACAATGAACGTTACAAGGTCTATTAACACTTATGGGTTTCTATTCACAAACTACATACAACCAGTAGCAACTCAGGCCTGCACTGGTGCAAAATAAATCTGAGCCAAAATATAAAAATAATTGGCAATAAAAACATCCTGTATTTGGGAGTGGACTGATGCTAATAAAGTGATGTCTTTATCTTTCCTTTAGATTGCACACTAAAATTTCCAAGTTATAAGTAGATAAAAATCTTCCTAAATCTTTCATTTGTAAAAATACATCCAAAGATTAGAAATGCAGGTATAAAAACGTCTCCAGTATGACCTGCTGTGTAGAAAATGAATAGTTCACAGGCTAAAAGGGTGGTAGTGCATCATTTTTTAGTAATTATGTTTGTGTTGATATGAAGGAGAGGTCAAAAGGAGGCTCAATTCACAGACCACTGCCACACTATAAGAAACCCCTGCAAAGTGGTGCTGCACAGATCCCTTTCCCTCCTGGCTTGGTGTGGCACTGCACTTTAAGTTCCCCCATAGCAAGCTGGTGCTAGTTAGTTATGTGCCTGGGGCTTGTAATGCTGCAGTATGCTTTGCCTTCAGTACAGTAAAGATAAAAGTGAAGGGGGTAGGAATCTTTTATAACACTTGTCAGCAAAATACAAACCCCACATTTGCTTTTGTTACCCCTCTTGCCCCCTACCTCTGGGCAACAGAGCTATTTTCAAGATTGTTTCTGGGTTCAGTTTTGCTTACGATAAAGAGTGCTCGATACATGATAACTCAATACATGAGAACTTTAAGGAAATGTTTGGAGACTTTGCTATCTAACATGAGAAATTCTATTACTCACAGGCATTTTTCAAAAGCATGCAGTTGTAAATGCCTATTTGTGCTACAGATTAAAAGTGTCTGTACCAGAGAATTAAGAGCAACCTGTAAGGCTGCAGCAGCATCAAGGTGTGCTGTGTAGTACCTAGGAGGTAGCCGTTTGCTGTAAACAGAAGGTTTCACTCGTGTGAATGAACAATGTGCTCATATCACTGAATTCACATCTGCAAGGAGTGGAATTTTGCTTTACAAGATTTTCACATGAAATAAAAACAGGAGGACCAATATCTGATATTCAGAATTATGGTCAATGTCAAACTCAGAGGTAGTTACTAACAAGTACATAAAGACTTAATTTATTTGGCTTGTTATGAGTAAGCAGGACAATAGACTACAAGTCTGTAAAGAAACATTAAAAACATTATATGGTATGTTCCCTGAGCAAAGTTCTTTGTCCTGAGCATGTAATAGTGACAATATTTTCATATAAAAAAATAAAGCCCAACTTTTAACCATAAGATTGGTTTGTATATGTTCTTAATAATTCAGTCTGGTCAGATGCTGAAAAAGATATTGACTGCACCCATAAGTTCCATAGTTCAAGTGTTTCTTAATTTTTACTTTCATGTTTTAAAATTATCTCATCTCTGAATTTTTATATGTAAACAGAATGTCCAATTTTCAATTCCATAATTTCCTGTTTCTATAGTCAAGGAACTTTGGTTTGAACTTTCAAAGTGACCTATCGTATTTTGCTTGTACAACTGTTACCTTGTTCTTTTTACTTGGGTGACAGTTTGATTTGTCTACATAATTTAAATAAGCTTGAAATCCTTACGTAAGGCAAGGCAGCACTTCTCTATGGCTACATCACATTCAATATCGTCAAAGGTAAGCTCTGCATTACAGCACACTGATATTTAGTAAAACACTACGGAAATTCTCATAAATACTGTCAAGAAATTCATGCCAATCTGGAAAGGACTGGCAGGCCAGCTGGAGGCAGTTTCTTCTTCTAGTGGCTTGATAAAACCTTAGCAACTATACCCACCTCCCATGACAAGACAGACACACAGGAGGAAGGAAATCCTCAGTAGAATGTGTTTCTTTTGAGTCATGATGTTGTCTTGTTTGATTATCTGAGCTTATACCAACAGACCCATATATTTACTGCCAAAATTATGTACTGCAATTTCTTGGTGTCTCCTTGGAGATGTTTTAAAAGCTTGCTCATAACATTTGGAACCAGGCTAACTCCATTCAAAACAAAATAACCATGATAAAAAGCAGTCTGATACTAGATTAGTCCCTTACTAATCTGTTAGCAATCTGAGAATCCACCTGAGAAGATTCCTATGACTAGCTCTGAAAGTTCATCCTGAATCCATCACATAGGCTATTTCATCTTCTATAGTCAAGGAAACTGCCATGGTATCAGCGTTATCTAGCCACACGGCACTGGGCGATTGGTAACTCTACTCCAGGCTTGTCATTATATCAGCCTGCCACCAAACATTGTTCTTTTTACTATCAATTATGGGCTGTATCTATTGGGCAATTATGAGCATCTTAATTTTCACTATAAGTCTCACAATTTTATAAGTATGTTGCTTTTGTTTGTTTTAGAAACAGGTCTGAGGACTCTCCATGGGAAATAAAAACACCTACTAAAATATACCCAAATAATTAGCATTTCCTCTAAGGCTTCAGTAGTAAGTAAATGACCTTCCCGTTCTAAGTGATGGTTCAAAAGCTTAGTCAAGGGAGGCTTCTGTTGCCACAATCCCTTAAAAACATCAGAATACTTGTAAGAGCTGATATCAAAATACCACTGAAAAGGATCATATTACTACAGCTATACATTATCCTCCCCTTAAATGTTCTTAATAGGCATCTAATTTATAATCAAAACAGAATAAAAGACACTGAAATATCAGCACAGAAACTTCACATTCATTGTCTTTTCTGGAGTTATGTATCCAAGAATTAAAAGCTTATAGCAGTCAGAGGCATCTAAAGTTAAGTTACTACCTTCAAACAGGAGAAGACAAATAACAGCAACAGCAAAACACTCCATCAGCATCAAGACACAGTTATGAATCCAGACTTGGGAGGCACCATATATCCCAAAAGCCTTTAGTACCATTTGACTGGCAGCTCTGAGATATGAAGTATGCTTTGGTTCACAAGAAAGGTAACAGTCACATGGTTAGTTTAGATAATATAAAAGAAGTGATATGTAGGAAAAATTCCAAGGGTTAATTCTAAAACCATCTCAAATACTTCACATGGATTTTTCAATGATTGGAGATGCCCAATTATCTGAGGGAAAGTATGTGCTTCTTATCCCCACACCCACATATATATAAAGACAACATATATATATATGTTGTCTTTATATATATGTGTGAACTCCTATGTGAAATCCTAATGCACACATACAGATTCAGGTCTTCCCTCTCCGTTAATGCACATACTATATGTAGCATCTCAATTCTGTAAAATAGGACACCCTGCTTAAATGTAATTTGCCTAAGAGTGATTTGTCTGATTAAAAAATTCACAGTTCCTCAACAGCAGTTAAAATCCCCGGTCAGCTTCTCTCTGTGGAATACTATTCCCCTGTGCTTGCATGAGGTAGACTTCCCAACCAGGTAAAGAAAACGGTGACGAGTGTTAAGTTTTTTTCCTTTTTTGAATTGAAGGCCCCTTTTTGTTTTGCCCTTCTGGTGCTACAAATGCCTTCACGGAAGAAGCTTCTTGGGGTGGCCTATCTGACTGTTGTGCCATGTCTGACCTCGCTTCCTGAAGAAACAGTGATGTGCAGCCATAGCCCCCTCCCAGCTGTCTCGGTGAAGTGGAGGCAGGTGGCTGGGATTCTGCCGCCTGCCTTCCCTGAGAACTGGTGGGCAGTTGTGCGACAATTTTGTGTGGGCAGTTTGCCACCATGTGCATGATGCTTTGACAGTAATGGCACTTCTTTGGCTGAGGAGGTAGACTACATTCTTTAGCATGATGGTCAAGGCCGCCACAGTTGTAGCATCTGCAAAGAAAAATGAGAAAAACATTTTAAAAGTACTTAATGGGTATCATTAATCTAAAAAGAAAATGTAGTAATTATTAAAATAATAATTTACATATATAAAAATTTTAAATTGCCAAAGTTTAAAAACTGTCAGTGAGGTCAGTTTATTTTAGTGTGACTTCTTTAAAGAATACATTGTTCATATTGTTTACACTAATTGCTTCAAGGTTTATCATCCCCAAAACATTCCAGGAACTTTAAAAAGTAGTTGTGTTAAACACAATAGCTAGTGAAAACAAAGGGACCAAAACATGATAAGTATTTCCTTACAGAAATGAATCACTCAAATTTAATGGGCTATGGTGAAAGAATAGTTCAACCCACTAGATGGCAGTCAACAATAAACCAAAAACCCACCAGCTGGCTTTAAAAATATATAATATATAGAGCATAAAAATATGGTTGCAGCAGTGAGTCATGGAATCTGCTGCAGGTTAGTTGAACACCTTATCCTCGATGTTGTGCCATATCAAACCCCAGTACAAGAGGAAGCTATGGGCCCTCACATGACTGAAGAACAGAGGGAATATGATATGTGAGGGCCCACTTCATCTGAGGGAAAGGAGACTACCAAACAGAGGAATAATGAAGGGAGCAGGAAGGGAGGGAGGGAGGGAAGGATGGGTCAGGAGAGGAAGAGGGAGAAACTATGTTCTAGAAGTAACTTGAGAAAACAAATTAATTTTTTTTTAAAAAAAGGGTAAATAAACTTACAAAATATAATAAAAATAAAATATAAATCTTTCAAATTATAATTTACCAAATGTATACTTGCCTTACTGGCATGAAAGGAAAAATGGTCTTAATTTAAGATTAGAATGTTAGACTGCAGATTGTCACATAGCTCACACACACTTGATATCAGCTTAAAATTTTTTTTCATATATATAAAGGATATTTTCGTTGTTTGGCATTAAAAAGGCAGGTAAGAAGTTTAAAATGCTGTAAATTAAGGGTTACTACAGTTCAACCTGGTTTTCTAAGCCTCTAAGAATTGAAGTAATTTGGAGCTAAGGTAAAATATTTGAGAAGGGTGGTGTTCGCCCATGCCTTTAACTCCAACAGGAGGGTCACTAAAGAGTTAGTTGTCTTGTAAATTCTAGAGTTACAATGATGCATACTCTTAATCCCATCACTTGAGAGGCATACACCCTTAATCCCAACACACTGGAGACAGAAACCTGCAGATCTGGATGTCCCATCTCCAGAACTCAGGGTGGGTGATTTACCCCCTTTGGTCATTTGATGGGTTATAGATACTTGTTATTAAGGGTGGGTGATTTACCCCCTTTGGTCATTTGATGGGTTATAGATACTTGTTATTAAGGGGGGAGAGATTACAAGTTATTAAATGGTCTTGTTAACAAGGTTTTTGAGGTTAGGAAATCCCACGGATTTCCCTCTTTTTCTTTTCTGTATCCTTCTTTCTTTCCTATGTAGGGGTGAAAAGACGAGAGAAAATAGGATATAGACATAATATAGGAATGATAAAGAAAAAGGGACAGATTATTGAATATGCTCTTATATCTTTGTATATTGATACAAAATTAAGATTATATTTGGCCACATTGGTATTTATTTTTATACACTGATACAAAATATATTTGGCTACATCAGTATTGATCTTTGTATATTGATACAAAATTAAGATTATATTTGGCTACCTTGGTACTGATCTTTGTATACTGATACAAAATTAAGATTATATTTAGCTACATTGGTACTGATCTTTGTATATTGATACAAACTTAAGATTATATTTGGCTACATTGGTATTGATCTTTGTATATTGATACAAAATTAAGCTTAACTCTTTTTAAGGTATTGTATGTACCTAGGAAATGCTTAAAAATGAAATGTGAAGTTTTTACCTTTTGTTAGCAACTGTCATAAACTATTTAGGATAACTAGGAAATGCAAACTAATAGTCATTCAAGGATGTCATTTTGTTAGGTACTAGGGTAGTCTATCATAGTTATTTTCTAAGTTAATCAGAAATCAAGTTGCTAAGAGACAAGCAACATTTAGTTATCCAAATATAAGGAAATAGATAGCTGGTCTTCAAAAACCTCAAGATATCTGTAGAATATGGTATTCAAAGATGTTCTCTTAACTCAAGATTTTTTTGATATTGAGATATGTCAGCTCCTGGTAGTACCCCCTATTCTACTCCAAGTAGATGATGAGCATCAAAGAATCTCCAATTGGAGATGATTGAATTGGTGGCAAGCTTGTCATTTGGCAAGAAAAATCCCTTGCTTCAACTGTAGACAGAATGCTGTCCACAAAGGACAAAGCTTGGAAGCAGGTAAGTTGACAGCCTAGCTCTGCCAAGACAGGATAGGCAAGTCCTTCATAATTCCTGCTTTACAATGTCTGTCAGAGAAACGGGGCCAAACGGCTGAAGATTGATGCTGTAATGTATGGAGAGAAATTGGGAACTGTCCAGGCAGCCAGTTTTATGTCATTCCTTAGTTTTGGAAGCTGTTGGCCCTGCACTTCCTGTATAATCAGATATATTTATCCCTCTCAGGTCTCTGAGGTGGTTGAAGACTAGATAGCTATAATCCCACAGTTAAATTTTGAGTTGTTTAGGAATTAAGAGGGGGTTCTGGATCTAAGAAGATGTTTTTAAAATTGTGATGCGAGTTAGGATGAAAGCTGAGTTGGATATAAATCTTTAAACTCATGGAGATGGTTGGGTAGTAGAATGTTATAGTCAGTTGCCAAATACGTATGGACTGGACATTGGGAATGTATGCTAAGCCTTAAAATTCTCATAATTGTGGCCTATTTATTTTGTTGTTTGATATTGTATTGTTATAAGAGAAAGAGCCATTTGTTGGACTGAAAGGGGGAGCTGTTGTGTGTGTGGGGGAGATATATCTTAAACATAAAAAAAGGAGGCAGATGGGAGGGTGAGGGGGAAGAGGGTGGGAGGGTGGAACCAGAGGGGGGAGTAGGGAGGGGATTGTGATTGAGATGTAACTTGAAGAAATAAAAATAAATAAATAAAGAGAAGAAAATATGGTTGTTTGTCATGCTAAGAATTAACTTGCTAAGCATTTAGGAAAATTACAGACTGAATTGAATTTGTTGAGTCAAAGATTTCAGTGTTTATTTTATCCATGGCAGCTAATAGAACTGAAATAATTTTTGCCTTTATATAAAATTTACAATGAAATTCAATACCTAAGCTGTCTTTTTAAAAAGCTTTCCAGTGAATTACCCAGTGTAAGGCAAGACAGTGAAAGTCCAAACCAGAACAATGCTGCAAAGGAGCCTCCCCATGCTGGAGACCAAATCAGTTCAATCTGATGCTAGTTTGCTGACTGGAAAGGTTGACTTTTTTCTATAGAAACTAGCTTTCCCTTAGGAACAAGGGCCTTCCTGCATGTCAGAATTCTATGTTTACAAACGGAGTCTTACATCATCATGTTTTGGGTAAAAGTGATGTTAAAGAAAATAACAATTTGAGTTTCCCTGCATTTAAAATGATCTGTTTGCTTAGCATGCAGGAGGCCTTGGAACAGATCACTAGCAGTGTTAAAAAAAAACAATTAAACCAAATACATCACTTATGTTCAGTATGTGACAAATGCTGAGTCAATGGCACCAAGTAGAAGTTCTTATACATTAAGCATTAAAGATTAACAAAAATGTCCACTTTAATTTTACATTATTAAGTCCTTAGTAGAATCATTTGACACTTTAATTCCAATGAGCTAATACTGACATTCTGTCAGTATTACTTATAGAAAATTTTAAAGATGGAAGATAAATAAGTCAACATAGTCAATATAGTCAAGATTTTAAGACTACAAGATTAAGATTAAAATTTCTAATTGAAAGAATTCCATCAGTAGATAGAACAGAATACCTAAGATAGAAAAATTAAACAAACAACTCACAAACCTTTTGAGCCTTTAGAATTATTTATTTCATTGCATTATGAAATAAGCAATTGTATTTCTGCATATATGTTAGAAGAATATCCAAATTTTTGATGATTCTGTTTTAAAAATAGAAACCTTGATTTGGAAACTGGAATTTAGATGCAACTATTACTCTTAGGAAATTTATTTTAATCAAAATAAATTAATAAGAAAACTATTTTCTTTTTTAGGAAAGATTTATTTATGGGGCTGAAGAGATGGGTCAGTGGTCCTCTTGTAGAGGATCCAAATTCAGTTCCCCATATCCATGCTAGAGAGCTCATAACCTCCTGGAACTCTAGCTCCAGGAAGATGGGACATTTGTGTCCTCTACTGGCAGCTGATATCACTTGCACAGACCCAAACATACACAAATAACTAAAAATAAAATCTTCAAAAAGTTGTTTTTATGTATGTATATGTACATGTACCTGCATAAGTTTATGTGTACCATATATGTCCAGATGCCCACAGAGGCCAGAGATGCCACACTGGAGCTGTAGGCAGTTGTGAGCCAGCTGATATGGGTGCTGGGACCTGAACTCAGGTCCTGAGCCATCTCTCCTACCTAATAAATTATACTTCCAAGTGATATCAGCCATAATATAAAGGTTAGAACTGAGCTAAACTGAGGGTTTATTAAATTAAAACATTATTTTGTAAATAATACTTCAATGACTAGAAAGGCTTTATCAGTTATATGTTTACCCTTGGCTCCAAAAGTAATTAAAAAAAAATCAGAGAGGAGTCATACTGTAGACAGCCAGGCGACTGTCTAAAATTAGAGAAACATACAAGTTGGAACGGTTCTCAGTGTTTGGGAATGATAAGGCTTTACATAGAAACTCAAATCCCTGTCTGAGCATGTTATCAGAGAGTCCAGACAGAGTACAATAGAAGAAGAAGGGAAAGCTTTGGAGAGAAAGAAGTATAGGAAAGGCATAGATAAAACCCCCTGAAGAAGGAAGATGAGAAAGATCAATAGAATTTCCAAATGACAGGTCATAGGGCCTTAAAAAAAATCAGACTGGATAACACTTCAGGGACTAAAGTGCAGAAAGCTCTCTAAAGGAATCCTTTAGTGGTTTTAACCTTAATAAGATTAAATAAAATCCAGAAATAGGGAGCAGAGGGTGTAGCATACACAAGGCCCTGAATTCAAACAAGGATATAAAATATAAATACACACACACACACACACACACACACACACACACACACACACACACACA
>CAJQZJ010009486.1:7436503-7451734 GCA_907164525.1 Lophiomys imhausi | reverse complement strand
TGAGGGGGAGGAGGGTGGAAGGGTGGGACTGGAGGGGGGAGTAGGGAGGGGATTGTGATTGAGATGTAACTTGAAGAAATAAAAAATAAATTATTAAAAAATATGATTAGTTGTGTTTATAAGGTAATATAACTAAATAAGTAAGTTCTTACAATACAATTAAAACAATAATATAAGAAGATGGTAAGGATAAAAGACAGAAATAAGACAGAATGACACAGTTACCTAGAGGGTAACTCAGAAACAAATCAATTTTCATTTTCTTATTCACATCGAAATGTGTAAAAGATGCTCTTTTTTAAATCTTCCTCTAAGCATACTTAAGAACTTAAAATCCTTCATTTTTTTATAAAAGTAGAAAATTCACTATCAATGTTCACAATTGTTAGACAAAAAGGAGCAAACACAAAAAGAGAACAGCACTTCATAGTAACAACATGGTTATATTAATACTGAGAAAAAAATCCCTGTATACCTCTATATAAGAAATATCCTGGGGCTGGAGAGATGGCTCAGCAGTTAAGAGCACTGGCTGCCCTTCCAGAGGTCCTAAGTTCAATTCCCAGCAAACACATGGTGGTTCACAACCATCCACAATGCCCTCTTCTGGCTGCAAGTGTACATTCATATAGAGGACTCATGCATAAAATAAATAAATCTTTTTTTTTTGAGACAGGGTTTCTCTGTATAACAGCTCTGGCTGCCCTGGACTCACTTTGTAGACCAGGTTGGCCTCGAACTCACAGGGATCCACCCGCCTCTGCCTCCCAAATGCTGGGATTAAAGGCGTGCGCCACCAACACCCGGCTAAATAAATCTTTTTTAAAATTAATTTATTTATTGCTTCAGTTTACATCCATCATAATGTCCTCTTTCCACCCTTCCCAGTCCCTCCCTCCCACCCTCTACCCCCTAACACTTCCATCCCACTCCTCTGGAGTGGAGCATACCTACATAACAGTCCCCTGCCCCAGTTCAGCAGTCATATGAGGGCCAAGAGCCTCCTCATACACTGGAGGCCTACAAGGCAGTACCACCAGGGAAAAGTGTTTCAATGACAGGGACAGAAAACAAACAAACAAACAAACAAACAAAGTCTATGTCCATACTCCCTTTGGTGCGTTGGTTGTAGTATAGATATCCTGTACTATATAGCTAAAATCCGACTATAAGTGAATAGATGCCATGTGCATCCTTCTGAGTTTGGGTTAGCTCACTCAGAATGAGTTTTTCTAGTTCCATCCATTTGGCTGCAAATTGCATAATTTCCTTGTTTCTGATAGCTGAATAATATTCCATTGTGTAGATGTACCATAGTTTTTTAATCCATTCTTCAGTTGAGGGACATCTGGGTTGTTTCCAGTTTCTAGATATTTCAAATAAGGCTGCTATGAACATAGATGAGGAAACTTCCTTGTGATTCAGTGAGGAATCATTTGGATGTATACCCAGAAGTGGTATGGCTGGGTCTTGAGGTACAGCTATTCCATGTTTTCAAAGATATCACCAGACTGATTTCTATAGTGGTTACACAAGCCTGCACTCCCACCAGCAATGGAGTAGGGTTCCCCTTTCTCCACACCCTCACCAGCATGTGCTGTCATATGAGCTTTTGATCTTAGCCATTCTGACAGGTGTGAGATGGAATCTTAGAGTCGTCTTGAGTTGCATTTCTCTCATGATTAAGGATGCTGCTGATCATTTCTTCAAGTGTCTCTCAGCCTTTAGGAATTCCTCCTTTGTGAATTCTGTTTAGCTCTTTCCCCCATTTTTAATTGGATTATTTGTTTTCTTGGCATTTAATTTCTTGAGTTCTTTGTAAATTATGGATATTAGCCCTCTGTCAGATGTGGGGTTGGTGAAGATTTTTTCCCAATCTGTAGGCTGCCGTTTTGTTCGAATAACAGTGTCTTTTGCCTTACAGAAGCTTTTAAGTTTCATGAGGTCCCATTTATTGATTGTTGGTCTTAGGTCCTGAACTGTTGGTGTTCTGTTCAGGGAGTTGTCACCTGTGCCAATGATTTCGAAACAGACCAGTGGATCAATGGAATCGAATTGAAGACCCAGAAATGAACCCACACACCTATGGTCACCTAATTTTTGACAAAGAAGCCAAAACCGCACAATGGAAGAAGGACAGCATCTTCAACAAATGGTGCTGGTCCAACTGGATGTCCACTTGTAAAAGAATGAAATTAGAGCCATACCTATCTCCTTGTACAAAACTTAAGTCCAAGTGGATCAAAGACTTTAACATAAGCCTGGTCACACTAAATCTAATAGAAGAGAAAGTGGGAAATAAATCTTAAAAAAATGAAAATATCCTTAAGAAATCATCTCAAGAATCAATAAAAAATAATACATTTCTAGGGACAAAAGGGAAATCTATAATCTAGTTTCTCCAGAGGTGGAAGGGGAGAATACTCCACAGGCAGGGGGATTTCTGCGAATTTAGGACCAACCTGGTCTACATAGCAAGTTCCAGGCCAGGCAGAGACACAGTGAGATATTATCTCAGCAATAATTAAAAACAAAGCAAAACAAAAACCAAACTTAAAACAAACAAAAAACACTGAAAGGAAAAGAGAACAGAAAAGAAAAACAAATCTGCTGAATTGATCACTCTGATGATTGTAAAAGATAAGACTGTTTTATATATATATTTAAAGACCAGCAAAAGCAGCTAGCTCCTATTCAACAAGACTATAAAGTCACAGACAATTCAAAGTTTTCTATTTGAGGGGATGAGAGACTGACCATAGTAATAAGCAAGAGCCTCTTAGATCTGGATCAGTATTTACAAGATGATACATACATCACCATTACAATACAGTAATATGTGGGATAACAATTTGGGTTTATTACATTTACATTTTTATTAATTTTCTTTCTTTTTTTTTTTTTGGTTTTTCAAGACAGGATTTCTCTGTGTAGCCCTGGCTGTCCTGGACTCAATTTGTAGACCAGGCTGGCCTCGAACTCGCAAAGATCCGCCTGCCTCTGCCTCCCAAGTGCTGGGATTAAAGGCGTGCGCCACCACTGCCCGGCTTTAATTTTCAATATATTAATGAGGCATAATTTTATTTATAAATATTTATAATATTATTTAAGATATCTTTTAAGAGGCTTCTGGCTAGGTATTGTGATACATGTCTGTAATTGTAGATATTCAGAAGGCTGAAGTGGGAGGACAGCAAGTTTGATGGCAACTCAAGAAAACCCTGCCTCATAACTTATGTAAAGACACCACACACACACACACACACACAGACACACACACATACGTGCACACGCACACGCTCATGCACACTCACACGCTCATGCACACTCACACACACACAAAGGCACACATGCGCAGGCACATACATACAACAGAGAGAGAGAGAGAGAGAGCAAAGAGAGCACATTAAATACCTTCCTAATAGTACTATTGATATTTTGCAGACATTTCATTCATACTGTTTTCTAGTATAGTAATTGATTGGCTCAAGGAAAAAGAAAAGGTATTATTAAAATATTTTCTATATGTCAGCCTTTAAAAATATAATGGAAACAAGTTGCTTACTATAGATCAAGTCTTTCAGGCCAACAAACAGTCTTCTCTACTCTTTGTTCATCTGCATTCTGCTCTGTCCCTTATATCATGTGGTAAAGTACCACCTGCCATTCCACCAGGGCCATTCAGTAAACAACTACTGATTGCCACATTACTCTTATTTTAGATAATATAATTGAGGTAACAAAAAAGTTAATTTTTAAATGTCACCTTTCATTTTTATTGTAACAACCACAAAAAGTTAGTGTATGGGTGTGGAGATGGGCCAAAGATTAGGACAAGCATTAGGACCTAAGCTTGGATCCCCAGCATCCGGGTTAAAGTCAGAACTAAGAAATTAAAATGGAAGCAGAGTGCCAGTTCCAAAGATAACCTCTAGCGTTCAATAGAAAAACAGAGACGAGGGCTGAGAAGATAGCTCAGTCAGTAAAGTGCTCGCCATGCAAGCATCGACACCTAGGTTCAATCCCCAGAGACCATACAGAAATGGCAGATGAGGGCTGGAGAGATGGCTCAGAGGTTAAGAGCACTGTCTGCTCTTCCAGAGGTCCTGAGTTCAATCCCCAGCAACCACGTGGTGGTTCACAACCATCTATAATGGGATCTGATTCCCTCTTCTGGGTGTGTGTGAAGACAGATCACTTGTATAAAACAAAAGTAAAATAATAAATAAATTATAAAAAAAGAAAAAGAAATGGCAGATGAGGTGGCGTGTGCTTGTCACCCCAGGTGTAGGCAGAACCCTAGGGCTCACAACTGGCCAGCCAGCTCAGCCTACAAGGCAAACTCTAGACCATAGGGAAAACTTGGCTCAGAAAGCAAGACAGAAGGGTCTTGAAGGAATGGCACCTGAGAGTGACTCCTCATTTCCACATGCGTGCAGAAACACATATGCTCTAAGTACACATGTATGCATGCAAGAATACACACACACACACACACACACACACACACACACACACACAGAGAGAGAGAGAGAGAGAGAGAGAGAGAGAGAGAGAGATGATCAAACAAGACAGCAGCCAACAGCCAGGCCTGTAGGCATGGTGCAGTACTATTATTACTCCCCCTCAGAAAGGCTTTCTAGCTAGTTTCTCCATCTTGTCCCAGCATCTGGGCTTGGTGTTGAGGGGTGCTGGGGATAAAAGGGACAGAAAGTTGGGTGAGGGTGGGACTCTTTCTAGTGCTTCCTTTTAGAGCTGTCCTTACTCATGCTGAGGTAGGAATGTTTTGGTGAGAGGTGCAGCTGCTGGAGTCACCATGCTCCAAGTAATCTGACAGGTTTGCCAAGCTAGCAAACTTGGTTTCCTCAGTTTGACAGTACACAATGGGGTATGAACAGATGTATCCTTCATGTCCCAGGGAAAGCAATGCACCAGATCTATTACCCTTAACATACAAGAAGAAGGTAGGTAATTTATAGCAAAATAACATACATCATAATTTTAATATAATGGAAAACTATATAAGAAAACAATAAAATCATCAATTTTATATTTAATTAATATAAACGTATGTGAATTTAAGAAGTTACTCCTTACAAAAATAAGAAAATAAAGGATACAAAATTAGGAAAATCATCTTGACTAAAGAGAATATGGTCAAAAAGAGAAACCAACATAGAAAACATCATAAGAAAATATGCTTCAAGTGAACTGTATTTATGTATGTGTAGCATCCAAATGAACCCTATGTTGTCATGTAGCAGATAAATGTTGAAGCACAGCAGAAATGTGTCACATAGATTAAATCCCACCATACACAGAGACATATACTTGGCCTTACATATATGAGAAGACCAGGAAATCCATAACCTTTAATAGATTATAGGAGACAGCTAACAAATTAGAAAACAAATCTAGCAAGAGAAACAAAAACAAAAACCCAAGAGGTTATACAGAAATATTTCTAGGAATGGAATTATAGCAGTAATGAAAAGAACCTGAAGTCTCAAATAAATAATATCTATATGCAATTATAAAATATAGGTTACATTTTTACATGATAAAAGAATTAAGGCTAGGCTTGGTGGACTTCTATTATAAACTTACTGTCATTAGACATACTCTCCTAGTAGTATGTAACACTGAACTGGAAAAAATGTATAAGGCAATTGTTTACAGTTACAGGACAGAGAAACAGACAGCAGAGTAGCGATGCTTGAAAAAAATGGAAATTGTAAACCACTAGCTTCTGCCCAGGTAGTTTTTTAAGACAAGGGGCCCAAAAATGGAGCCATACATTAGTGTCCCTGTGTCACAATTTCCTCTGCATTGAAACATTCTCTTCTAGAGGGAGGAAGGAGGCTCATAATATTCACTAGGTCCCTCCCAGAGCTATCTAAACTATAAACAATGGGTGGAGAAAAGAAACTCTGTGCTGGAACCTCCCTACTAGCTGGGCAGGAAACCTGGGGACTTTCCTGGGTTGGCAGTCATATTGCTGTGAGCTTTTCAGCGATGCAGCTGTCTTTGAGTCAACCATGCTCCTATAAATAAACCCTCATCCAAGTTCTGTAAGTCAACCCAATAAGCTGAACTTGGGTAGGACATTATTGCATCTTCCATTTGAGCTCAATCAGGATGAACAAACATTTATTCGCATCTCAGGATTAAACCAAGGATACAGACAGACTTGAACCTAGGATTCCTGAAGCAGTAGAGTAAATGAACCAGGTTCCTGGAGACAAGGCTATATGCAAAGGCATCTCCCACTTCAATTCTGATTAAGAACTCTACAAGGCAGAACAAGAAAGACTTTATTATTCCAAGAGAGATAAACAAAGATACCTGAAGTCAGACAATGGTGGGAAATACTGACTACCCAGAGCATATAGAAAGCACACTGAAATTTAAATCCAGAAACTTAAAATAAAACAGAAAATCATGACAGAAAAGTTAATGTTTAAAATGAATGAATTTACTAATAGAGTGAAAATATCTAAGAAATGGTTCAGCTGATGAAGGTACTTGCCACTAAGTCTGACAACATGCCTTCGATTTTCAGAATCCACATGGTGGAAGAAGAGAACTGACTTCCGAAAGCTGTCCTATGACTTCCACACATATGCCAGAGCACCCCCCCCACACACACACAAAATATAAACATGGTGTTTTTGTTTTAAGTCAGTGAACTTAAGGATTAAGGACAAAAACAATGATAAAAACTGAATTACAAAGAAAATGAAGACATAAAATAGAGGTCAACTATGTGCCAGTAGATGCCCCCACACCCAGAAGCATATGGCTAGCACAAATTGAATTCAACTAGTTATTTAAAAAACAAAAACAAAAAAAGCACACATGGTTTAGCAGTGCAGGGTGAGTAAAGGAGAGAAGTAAAGGGGTGAATATGATCAAAATACATTGTATAAAATTCTCAAAGAATTAATTAAAATATATTAAAAATAGAGTGAAACACAAATAGGATTTCTGTGACATATGGGACAATCATAAAATAGTCTGATACGTGTAATTACAAATTGGGAGGTGATAGGCAAGTAGAGCATTGAGGGTAACCGAGGAAGCTGGGCATTGTCCTGCACATCTGTAATCCAAGCAGGAAGCTAAAGTAGCAGAGTCTCCAGTTTGAGGGCTAAACAGGAAACCTGTTTCAACATAACAACATCATGAAAAAAACAAGAACACCAGAAGACATAATGGCCAAAATTTCCTAAGTTTTATGAAAAGTCTTAGATCAACAATCTAAAAAGTACTTAATAAAACACAAAATTGATAAATTCAAAGAAAACCACAACTTGGCATGCTCTAATTAAACTAATTAAATTGAAAATAAAGGAACAACGGGGAGGGATCAAATTCATTTTATGAAACAAAAACAAACTCATGTGTAGAGAAGCCAACATTCAATATGGGAGAAACTGAGAGCCACCTAGAGGCTCTTGAGGGGAGATGTGATAGCAGGGATGAACCTGTAGCACACAGTATCTCTGGAACAACTGAAAAAAAGGCAGATCTTAAGAGAAGATGCTTTTAAAAAGTGCTCTAATGGATATGGAAAAAAGGGAGAGTGGAAGCTCAATAGAGAGGGAACTAGGGACACAGTGGTAACACCTACAGGAGCGTGTCTGCAGCAGACAAAAAAGGATGGCAGGGTGGTGTACACCAGCCTGAAGCTCGCAGGAGTTCTGCTCCCACCTCTCCACAATGTGCTGACCAACTGCACGATCACCCTGATTCTGAGCAACAAGATATCTGAGGTGAAGAAGGGTTCATTTTCCAGGTTAAGCTTCCTGGAAAGACCTCCATGATCGGTGCTGCCGCTGGAGGCCATGCTGGTGTCTGTGGTCCACGCTGCTGCCTGAGACTGTGGTGTGTCCGTGATCACTACAGCCTTATGGATCTCTGTGGTCCACGTTGCGGTCAGAGGTGATGCAGACATCAAAGGTCTGTACTGCTGCCTGTGGCCATCCTAGTGTCTGTGATCAGTGCTGCCTACAGTGTTGATGTCCTTGATGTCCAGGATCCGTGCTGCCATGGAGGCCACTTTGATGTCTATTATCTGTGCCACTGCCAGAGACCATGCTGATGTCCATGAGCAAGGCTGCTGAAGGTCATGTGGATGTCTGTGGTCCATGCTGCCATCAGAGACCATGCAGAAGTAAATGATCTGCACTGCCACAGTCTGTTATGGACAAGGAAGCTTCTTCTGCAGTGGTATCAATGATTGCAGATTCATAATTGATAATGACAGACATCAAATGCTTCTGTGACATATTCCCCCCAAAGACCAAACAAACAAAAAGCAGTCCACATAGGAAGCTAGTGAGGAAATCCTTTAAAATTGAGACAAAAATGTAATTCTTCACAGGTAATAGCTTTTGGTCTAAGGGGATGGGGAGGAAGTTGGGGGTAGGAGTGGGGAAGGACTTAGTTATCTTTAAGGGGTTGGCCACAGGGAGTCTGACCAGGCTCCAAAGAGTGTAATGGGCAACACAAATGGACTTGATGTGGTTTGGTTTTTTTTGGAAAGGTGCAAGAGCGAGTGGATGGGCCTGGGAGGAATGGGAAGCAAGTATGACAGGTTGCATTATAAGTAATTCCCAAATAATAAAAATGTTATGTTGGGGGCGGGAAAGAGTGCAAGAGCTGGAACATAGGGATATATCTTAGGGTTTCATTGCTATGAAGAGACACCATAAACAAGGTAATTCTTATAAAGGAAAGTATTTAATTGGGGCTGGCTTACAATTCCAGAGGTTTAGTCTGTTATTATCATGGTGGGAATCATGGCACCATCCAGGCAGACATGGTGCTGAAGGAGCTGAGGGTTCTACATCTGGATCCAAAGCAACAGAAGTAGACCATGTGCCATACCAGGCATAGCTTTATCATAGACCTCAATCAATCTGCCTCAGCAGTGACACACTTCCTCCATCAAGGCCACACCTATTCCAACAAGGCTACACCTAATAGTGCCACTCCCTATGGGTGCTCGCTTGCGCGCACCCATGCATGCACACACGCCCGGACACACAGGAGTCTATGGGGGCCATGACTATTCAAACCACTACAGGAAGAGAACTGTGAAATACTGTTATCTGGGAGTGATATAGCTGTTGCACATATTAACTCACAGCACAAGATCAAGTCAGTCAACACTTCAACATGACTAGCAGAAGGGATTCTGAGGCCCTGTCCCTATCTAAGGAACTATTGTCAGTTGATGGCTGCTGGGAGCAAGAGAGCCATTCTTCTTTGGGCTATGACTACAGGTAAGTTGCACATGCTCCACCAGATGAGCTCATACCCATACTTGTAGAAGCATTAGTAACTGGGACTCTGTGGATTATAAGAAGTTTTATTTTGAAAGAGGACACGGTGTTGAAAAGCAGATGTGTTGTTGGTAGGGTCCAAGTGAGAAGTAAGAAAGACTAAGGTTTAGGTATGAGCAAGAAACATTATATACATGTATGAACCTTTCAAATAATAAAATAAGTAAAAAATAAAGTTTAAAAGGAAAAATACAAAGAAAAAGTCATGTGTATTATTATTTTTCTCAGAAGTAATGGAAGCAAGATGATAATGAAACACACCTGATAAGTGGTAAAAGACAAAAGCACTTCTAAGCTATGCTACTTGCTTTATGTCAACACGACACAAGCTGGGGTCATCTGAGAAGATGGGACCTCAGCTGAAAAAAATGCCTCCATATAACTGGGCTGTGGGCAAGCCTGTGGTGAATCTACTTGATTAATGGTTGATGTCATAGGGCCAGCTCACTGTGGCTGGTGCCACCCTTGGGTGAGGGTCCTGGGTGCTATAAAAAAGCAGGCTGAGACAAGTCACAAAGAGGAAGCAGGTAAAAAACACTCCTCCACGGCTATTGCTTCAGCTCCTGACGCTCCAGGTTCCTGCCCTGAATGCTGGACTACAAACTGTAAGATAACAAACCCTTTTCTCCCCAAGTTGACTTGGTCATGGTGCTTTAGCACAGTAACAGAAAACCTAACAAAGACAAATTTTTGTCGGAGTGGGGTGGGGTGTGGACTTGGTTGTTTGTATATTACTGAAAAGAAAATCCAGGGAGAGGCTCATACATGCTAAGTAAGGCAAATATTAAATTTATTAAAATATCTTTTAAAATAAGGTTAAGATATCTGAATGAATTTTTTGCCAGAAAAAAAAAAACCAAAAAACAAAAAATCCCCAAATTTTTAGGATTTATCAGAAGTGTTGCCTCGTGGACATTTAGGAAAAAATTAGAAATGAAAAGATGTGTATTCAAGGTGGGGCAATTAAAAAAGGTTCCTGCCAACATGTAAAAACACCTGATACCTGAGTTCAATCCTCAGGACTCTCATGGTAGAAGGAAAGAACCAACATCCATACATTGTTTTTTGGCCTCCACATACATACAGTTGTCCACCCCTCACAACATACACAATGAATGAGCAAATAAAAATTTTGAATATATGTATGTAAAATGCTAATTTAATTCATTAAAGCAAAAGTCTGTGACATTTGTGCTATGCCTTAATGTAGTAAGACGGAGAAACACACTATGACATGGATGAGTAGAACTTCGTAGAATTCTATAAAATTCTCAAATGGAATAACATTAACCAAAAGAAGCAGAGAAAAATGGTAATAAAGGCAATAATTATTCTATTCTATTATTCTATGTTGTTATATTATAAAATGTTATAAATTAAAAATGCTGATAATAAAGGAATAAAGTCAGAGAAATATTTGGGTCTTCAACTCCATTCCATTGATCAACATTCCTGTTTTAATGAGAATGCCATGCTGTTTTTATTGCTATAGCTCTCTAGTACAACTTGAAACCAACAAAGGGTGCTGTTCAAAATGGATGGCTGCATGGAAAAGAATGAAAATAGATCCATACTTATCAGCCTGCACAAAACTGAACTCCAAATGGATGAAGGACCTCAAGATATGATCATATACCCTGAATCTGACAGAAGAGAAAGAAGAGTGTATGTATGAACTCACAGGAAAGAACTTTCTGAACAGCACATTGATAGCACAAGCATTAAAACTGACAATTAACAAACAGGACTTCATGAAGCTAAAAAGTTTCGGTACAGCAAAGGACACCATTATTCTAGCAAAGTGGCAACTTACATAATGGAAAAAGATATTTATCAATTATCATCTGATATAAGGTTAGTATCTAGAATATATAAAGAATAATAAAAAAGAACAAAAACAAAAGCTGAACATCAAGAAAACAACCTGATTTTAAAAATGATATAAAACTAAACATAAAGTTCTCAAAAGATGAAACACAAATGGCTGAGAAATACTTGTAAAAAAATGTTCAGCCTTCTTAGCCATCAAGGAATTGCAAATTAAAACTACTTCAAGATTTTCTTACAGCAGTCACAAGGTCAAGAGTACTAAAAACACATGACAGCACATGGTGGTGAGGATGCAAGGATAGGGTAACTAAGGATACTCAATGCTGGTGGGAGTTCAAGTTGGTAGAGCTACTGTAGACATCATTGTGGTGGTTCCTCAAAAAGCTGAAAATAGATGTACCACAAGATCTAGCTATACCACTTGGGCATATCCAAAGGACTGTTGTACATATATGCTTTTTGCTGCTCTAGATATTATAGACAGAAAACTGAAGCAGCCTAAATGTACATCAAATGATGAATGGCTAATGATAAAACATTTACACAATGGAATATTATTCAGCTGCTAAGAAAAAAGAAATTATGAAATTTATAGATAAATGGATGAGACAGAAACAATAGTCCTAAGTGAGGCAACCCAGATCCAAAAAGACAAACACTGCATGTTTTCTTATAGATGAACATCAGCTTTTAAGCTTTAGATATATGGGTTTTAATCAAAATAACCACAGTTATTAGGTATTTAGTAAGGGGCCAGGGGAGATCAGGGAATCTTCTAAAGGAAGGGGAAGTAGAAATGATATAAGAGATAAAGGGGAAATTTGAATAGGTGGATTAAATGGGGAGGGGGATGAGATGCAGGGCAAAGGAGGAAATAAGGAAAGGGACAAGAAACACTAATGGCCTTTTTAAGAGTGATGGAAACCTACTATTGTAGCAGCTTCCTAAAAGATATACATACATGAAAAATTAAGTGTATTCATCATACAGTGAAGTTGACAATGCCCCAAATGGGGACCTTATGCCAAGTAAAACCTCTAGTGCTAGGAATGGGTTATATTATATTGAGTCATTGGCCAAAGGGATTCTACAGGCATGCACCATGTAAATATCACTGGCTACTGTCAAAGCTATTAGTTATTCTCCATAAGCTGATGGTAATGTTCTATTGCTGAAGATACAACTAACTTATGTCATTGAATATAGTTAAAAAAAATGGGGCTGATGACAAACTAGAAGATTCACCCTATTGACTATCCACTTATGGTGGTGGAAGGTACTTTACATGCTCTTAGGGCAGAAAAATAATCTATTTCACTCATCTACAAACCCTTTCATCTATAAGAGAACTGCCTGCAACATATAATGGGGTACAATAGTGGCACAAATGGAAGTAACCAATTAGTTTTTTATTGATTTTAAGGCCCATTCCGTAAGATGGAACTCAGATGTTACATTGTGAAAATGGCCAAAAACCAGAGAACAAATAAGTATAGACCTACCACTATTAGTCTGCTAAAGGAATAGCAATGAAATCACTCAAAATGTTAAAGTAACATACCCATAGAACAGAGCATTGCTCAATTCTCAATGGAGAAGCATCTTCTAGCAATATGTGGTGATTAACAAAGAGATCCCTAATGGGAAAATATGCAGAGAAAGCAAGACTTTGGAGCACTCATCCCTAAATGGGGTGCCTTTATTAAACCCATCCCCTCAAGGCTCAGGGACTGATGCAGAAGAGGAATAAAGACTATAAGAGCTAGATGTGGTAGATGGCTCCACGGAAGCAGTGTCTTCTAGACACAACAGGACTGATACAAATATGAACTAAGAGACCATGACAGCACACAAGACCAGCACAGGTTCAAATCAGAAAAAATCCCAGTGAAGTAGACACAAATCCCCACCCAGAACCTCTTTGTAATAGATACCTGCTGGAAAAGGAAAATTAAGTTGTTGCCAATCAAATGTCACTGGATACACTAACCACACTCCAGGGCAGACCCTATGCCCAGGAATAGGTGGCCAACACAAGATGGACTCCATGGTTTGTGTGTGTGTGTGCACTACTTACTTTGGCTTAATGATTTTCTTTATTTTATTTTTTTTAATCTTTTTCCACAAGGCTTATATGCTGAGTCCCAATCCAGGTATGACTTATTTGTGGACTGCCCATTTAAAAAATACATCAAATCCAATATCTACTTAATAATAAGAAGAGACACAAGGGCTCTGCATGTTTAGAGAAAAGGCATGTGAGAATATGAAAACATCAGTGCTAAACAAGTCATGGATACACACGTCAAGGAGCTCCAGTCCTGCCTGGACAGCTAGTCTCCACAACTGGGAAGAACACATTTCTGTTGTAAAACATGGGATATTATAAGACCAGTAGTTTTTCTTTTAAAAATTTTCAAGTTTCATAAAATATTCTTCTATTATGTCTATCTTTATCTGTTCACATCAATTACTAGTTGATTACAGTTGAGTATTTCTGTTGAATTACTTGTTGGAGAAATTTAAATATGGCGCTACACAGGTGTGATCTGAAAGCTGTTTGCATTTTGTTGCTAATCACTGGCCCCAGGATCTAGTTGCTGCCTAGACAAGGACATTGTCATGTATGCCTGTCTTTGCTGTGTGAACCTTGCTCACCTAATTTGGAGTTGATTGGTTGGATAAAATGCTGGAGCCTAGATTGGGTGGAAGAGAGGTAGGTGGGAGAAAGATTGGAGGCCTTCTGGCACAGGTAAGAAGTGCCAAGGAGAAGAAAGAAGAAGCCAGGGGTTAGATGGAAGAACATTATTCCACATGGCCTGGAACATCAGCATAGTGTGAAGAATAACAGCCACAGGGGACATATGTATATATTGGGGTTTTATTTGGGGAATAGCATTAAAAGCTAGCTTAGATGGGCTAAAATTATACAATCCAGGCTAAGGCTTCATAAAATTCATCAGGTGTCTGTGTGTGATTATTCATAAGTGAACTATGGGATAATTCCATCGCCCTAAGAATCATAAGTGTCAATTATAAATATTATTTACTTCAACAGGGCTATTTTGTTTGGGGCCTATTAGAGTTGGAAGATACTTTTACTTTTTTATTGAAAATTAGAAATCAGATTTGTCTTGATTTTTCTGTTCTACTAAACTGCTATGTTCAGTATACTGAGGGGGAATGGGGGCTGCTTCATAACAAGCACTTGTTTGATTTTGTGCTTCTGTGCGCCCTTGTGCGCTTCTGTGTGTGGTATAAAGGCTATATTCTTATTGTAAAAATAAGGAATAATAATAAAATGAAAAGAAACAATCACCACCCCCACCATCATTACACTGTAACTTGCTTAGTAAGTTGTCACTAGAACTATTAGCTGTGGATATTTTCCTTTATTCTGTAACATCCCTAACAGTGCCTACTGTACAAGGCAGCAAAGGAAGTAAATCCATAATTGAGGATTCCAGATGTACTGTTGCTCTACCCACACCTCTTGTTGACTATACTCCACTACTTCAGAGCTGTGTTGAACAGTTTCTGTAAGGAAAGATTGGACCTGCAGAAGCAAGTAACAGTCACAATATGGAACAACAACAAAAAAACAGAAACAAAAATATACAAAAAAAACCCCGAACCTTAAGATCAAAGATATCTTTGGATAAGCAAACTGAAAGAGAGGGAAGGAGTCAAACAGTATATTAAAGTAGACATGAAAAATACATTTTAAGCCAATAAATCAATTTTATGCACACCTTAAAAACTGTAATAACAAGAACATGATGGTTCCCAAATTTGTATCTCCAGCCCTTTCCTCTATTCTGAACTTCAGAAAAGCTCAGCTGAATACAGATTGGACATCCTTAACATCTCATGTCTTTTGGACTTCACATGATTTAAAAACCTAAAGATTCATTATGATTCTACATCCCTGACTACTCCCATCCAAACCTTAATAGATTGCACCATCTTTTACTCAAAATGTACTATTAATAAATAAATTGCAATATCCTGGCTCATAACACACACACACACACACACACACACACACACA
>CAJQZJ010009486.1:7400291-7434439 GCA_907164525.1 Lophiomys imhausi | reverse complement strand
GTATGTATGTGTATTTATATATATAAAACAAAAGTTAAATTTTTTTTAAAAGCCCTGACACAACATGATGAGACAAGGCAGAGTGGGAGACCTTGAACATAAAGACCTAAACAAAATGTTACCATCAAATCCCCCACCTCAGGGCTTAGGGAATGCTGCAGAAGAGGAGGCAGAAAGAATATAAGAGCCACAGGGAATGAAGGACAACAAGAAAATAAGGTCCTTGAAATCAACATGATTAAAGTTCATATGAACTCACAGAGACTGAGGCAGCATGCACGTCCTTCCACTAGTTGAAGCAGATGCGGTCCTATAGCTGAAAGAAGTGGACACATGTCCCCCATCCCTAACTTAGGAGCTATCTTCAATTGGTAACCACTTGCAAATGAAAATTTAGCTTTCTCCAAGGGAGTCTCACTGAAGAAACCAATTATTCTTAAGGGTAGGCTGCATGCCCAGCAGTAGATGGCCAACAGACAACTAACCCTACCACCATTCATTCATTTAAAAAGAGGAGACGAGGATAACAAATATTGTCACTCATGAACAAGTTTTCAGGTCTGCTTCCATATCTAATGTACCTTTATCACTTTCTTCATAAATGTCTTTCAAAGTTCTATCAGATACTTTTAGGTACACTTTGAATTCCAACTGCAAAATTAATCATTTTTCCTCAGGGTACTAAGTGAATCCAGGACCTCATACCTGCTAAGCATTTATTTTACTCCTGAGCAATGCCTTGGACCCTGAATGAACATTTTTCTTTTAAAAAGAAAGGATTATAATTGTAAATTCTTGGAGGTAGTATTGAATATGACCTTATATTCCTTATTTTAAGTTGTTATTATTTCAGTTTGTGTGTTGAATTTATAGTAAAAAACAATCTTCTAAATTATTTTATTCCAATGATTGCTCTACTAATACATGTGCAGATAACCTCACATGTGATACCATATTGTATGTGAATAGCAAAGTGCTTGGTTCTTTTTCTTAGAACTGTTTGTTCCTTCTCTTATTGCATTGATAGTAATTTTAGTATGTTAGGATATACTAAATAAACAACAACAGAAAACAACAGAAACTCTCAGTAGGCTACTGATACCAAAGGGACTGAAATCCAAGAACAGAACCAACCATGAGGAGACATGAAAGCAGTAGTGGGTTAAAGCATCCAATGCTCCTGTTTTAAATGCTGTCAGTGGAAGCTTTTATTGTCTCCAGCATGGAATGGCTAGTGCAGAGACAGGCTAAGTGTGAAGCAGTCCTTGGCTCAAACTGAGCATGAATAGATGAGCTCTTTGAAGGATGAGCCTCTCTTGCTTTATCTTTTCACAGAGACGGTTATCCAATTCAGTTTTCCTTGGTATAATATTAAATTTGTACTCGGGTTTCCAGTTGTGAAGGAGATAAACCAGGTCATAACTGGTACAATGATTCCATTTTCAGAGAATTTATACAAATACTTTTTCTTCATTTTTAGAGATTCTGATCTCTCCTTCCCCCCCTCCCCGTGTGTGTATGTGTGCGTGTGCGCACGTGCACGCACATGTGCCAGAGGACAGCCTCCAGTGTCATTCTCTGCCTTCCACTTTGCTTAAAACTGTGGTAACCCAGGCTACCTAGCCTACAGGCTCCAGAGGATTCTCCAGTTCCCACCTGTCTTACTCTAGCACTGGAGCTCTACTGTACAAGCATCATGTGGGTTCTGTAGATCAAACCCTACCCACTGAGCTATCTCAAACAGTTCTTCTCCATACTAAGCATTTTTCTATCTCCGCCCTTCCTCTTTTTTTTCAGATTTAATGACTGTTCTCTGTTTATATTAACTGTAGCAACAATTAATGCATGCATCTGTATACATGTGCAAGTATGCAAGCTGAGGCCAGCAGACAAGCTCAGCCAACGTTCTTTTTGAGACAGAGTTTCTTTGGCACTCAGCCATCATTCTTTAGGTACTATCTACTTTGTTTTCTTTGTGTGTATGGGTGTGAGAGTGGGTGGGTATGTGTGCATGCACATGCGTATGCAAGTGTGGGCAGGTGCATGTTTATCCCAGCACATGTGTGAAGGTCAGAGGACAACTTTACAGGATTATGTTTTCTCCTTCTAACACAGAGTTCTAGGTTCTAACTCCTTCTAACAACCAGACTCAGGTTGTCAGATTTGTCAGAAAGTACCTTTACTCAATGAGCCATGTTAATGTCCCAAAAGAACTTTCAGAGCTGGTTTTCACCTTCTATCTTGAGTCAGGGTCTTGCTTCTGCTGCCACACTGTGTTCTCCAGAATAACCGGCTCTGCTCTATTCTCCTGTCTCTGCCTCCTTCCAAAGTGGTGATATTACAGATGGCCACCACAGCATTTGGCTTTTTACTTGAGTTCCAGAGAACAAACTCAAGTCACTAAGTTTGCATGGCCAGTCCTTTTAACCTGGTGACCTACCTCTGCAGCCCCTGAACTTGTTTTGAGCAGTCTCTCACTGCCCTGGAATTCCTCAAGGCTAAGCCATCAGCTGGCTAATGAATGCCAGGGATTTATTTGTTTGTCTCTAACTCCCTGGACTGATGAACACACAGCCACAAATAATTTTGTAGGTTGGTTCTGGGAATCAAACTCAAGTCCTCAGGTTTACAAAGCAAGTACTTTACTAAGTTTACTGCTTAACCATCAAAGCACCCTTAACTTTAACAATCTAACATGTAAAAATGTATTTTTTTAAAAAGGACATTATATGGAAATTTCCTGATAAATCTGATTTTACAAAACAGATTTTACCTAATTATTACTTCTGAAAAGTACATGAAGATATTTTGTGTTATGTGTTATTAATATAAAATTATCTTATTATAGCAACAAAAATAATTTTTGAGAGTAATTCATGTTCTTAATTTATTTAACCAAACTGAAAGTGTTAAATTCTGGTATAAATGTAAAAGAATCTTTGAGAGCTCTTCAGTGTCATGAGAACAGAATTAGCTTTGTCTATTATTAATGGAGCTTTGCCTATACCCCTGTGTTTCTTGAAATTCAAATATGAGACTATTTCAGTGGCAGGATTTAACAATACATAGGGAAATTTTTGTTGATTAATATTCAATCTGATAACATTTTATTCTGTTCTCAAAGATACCACAACTATGAGATATACAAGAATTTACGATTGAATTTTAAACTTTTAAACAAATATACTTTAAACAATGCCACAATATGCATTTTAAAGACATATATAAGGACAGTCCAATGGAAGTGGGTTAACATCCTAGTGGTAAAAGCATGCATAATTAACATTTGAGGCTAAATATATTTCCTTTTTTGTAAGGATCTCACAGTTTAAGTTATCCATCTTTCATAGAACTTTACACAGAAACAATGCACTCCATATTATACTTGTAATATTATTAGGGTTGCTTCCATTTTTTTCTCTTAGAGACATTATGCATTTATTACACTTAGAATAAAATGATGATCAAAAAATCAACCTAAGATTCTGTTTGCTCGCCACTTGGCATCTGATCATTCCCATTAGACATCTGGGGAGACCTATGCTGCACCAAGATGAAGCTCAGCCCCACACAGTGTCTGGCAGAGGGTGATGAGAATGGCACATTGTCTGCCTGGTCTGAACAGAGGTCACAGCAGGGAGAGCATCTGCTAAGAGAATGTGAATGGAGGAAACAACCATAATTGCCTCATTAAAAGATCTCTGGGCAAATAATCACAAGAAGAAAGGACTAGGAAAAGCATCCAAAAATTAGGTCTATAATACAGAAATTTGGGGTTAGAATTTTAAAAGGTTCAAAAAAAATTTTTTGAAGAGACTTATGTATACTATTGGTTTTACTAACTTTCTTAGGTGCTACATAAATGAAAAAAATCATGGAAGTAACAATTCAGTTATTCAGCTGTAGTCCTTAGCAGTTGTTCAGAAGTAAGGATGCAAATTCACAGCTACCCAGGATTCAAATGTGAAATGAAAGGCTGTGTGAAATTTCTAACAAAGGATCAACACAGGAATTTTGAAATTACTTTATGAAAAGCATATAGTTAGAAAGCTTAAGAAACACTTTTTAAGAGGCAGGATGTAAAGCTTTAAACAACAAAGTCTCAAAAAGACAAAGTAGAAGAAAAAAACAAATTGTCTCCACTTGATGGATGCATTTTCTTCTATTTTCTACCTCCAACTTAAAAAAAAGTTTACTTTTCTTGCAATTCAACAGTGTATACATAGAGCTACAATTTGGGCATTTAAATTATGAGACAGTAGAAGCACTTATATTTTATTCAATATTATTAATAAATAGTTCAGAGTAAATACTAAGAAAGGATTTTTTTCAAAATAAATAACTATGCAAACTGGTTACAGATTAAAATGTACTAATACTGCGACAAATTATTTTATATTTCCTGATATTTTGTGGTTAAGTTGTATGAACTTAATCTGTATCATACAATTAAAATGTATTATGATATAATAGTATCCTAAAGTTAAACTTTTTTTTTTTCTGAATCCAACAGACATGGTAAAATTAGCTTGCTACACCCATAAGCCAGGTTTAAAACAAGCACGCTATTTGATGACTTTGATGTTTTGCACCCAAAATGTGCTGGCTAATTTTTCCATTCCATTTACCATTCCAGTCTTTAAACTGCCTTAATCTCCTGCCCTCAGATGTTGATCTTGTAAGAATAGGGGTCATAGGTCAGGATAGACAGACCTCAAAGGATCTGGCCTATCAATTCATGCCTGAAAGATTTCTCTGCCACAATAGGAACCTACTAAACAGCAAATTCCTAAATCTAATCACACAAGTATCAGGGTGAAACAGTTATTTACTGGAATTTGTTGATTTACATTTTTTTCAAACACCTCTAACACCTAAACAGCATTTCAGTTTTCTTTTGGAATCAGGTTCTGGGATATAGAAAAAAAAATAAAACCACAGAAGGACGTCTTAAAGGAAAACAGCAAAGTCTAAGCACAGGCTTATTATTTTCAGGAATGCTATTAAGATTTAAAAAGATACAGCATTAGATTCCCCATGTGAAGTAATTAGAAACCTCCAAATTATAGCATGGAGATAATGAATGGGAAAGGTTATAACAGTGCAGAAGAGGAGTGAGGAAGAACACCACTACTCAATGGATAGCTTTCTTATTCTAAGAGTGAGCAAGGACATCATTTAAATATTTTTCATGCGATAAATAAAACATATAGCTCTTCATTAAGCAATGACTATGGGATTTTCTAACTCCAAATCTCTCCCAAAACTTTCTTACAAATTTAAAATAACTTGAGCCCACAAAATAATGGTTTTATAAAAATTAACTATCATGTAAAAACCAGGGGTGCCTGTGTGTGTGTGTGTGTGTCTCTGAGTTGAGTTTAAATCAGATATCATATAATTAGATTCTATTTTTACTCGGCCTGGTCTTTTTGGCCATAAAGATAGTGTATCATAATGTGTCATTCAATATTAGACTACCAGGAATGCCAGATTCTAAATCAAGTGTAAATAAAAACCATCTTTAACTAAAGATTCTTTTTAATAGTACCAAATAAAGGAATTTTCTGCTCTTCTACTCAAAAAACCTTAGCAATTAACATTCTTTAGAAACAAAATACTACTTTAAATTATATAGAAGATGGAAAAAAATACTCATATGCTAATATAGTTTTAAAAACTAATATTACACCAAATTAATTGGATTGACTGGAATATTCTTAGTTATTTTTTAAAGTGTAAATTATTTTTTTAAAAGTCCAAATCACCACTGCTGAAAAAGGCCTTCCATTATTATCAGAGTGTGGCTGGGTCAGAGGATGAGGAAGGTTGAAGAGAACAAAGACAACAGTCACTGCGCTGAGGGGAGAACAGGATTACAAGAAGGAAAAAGAGAAACCGTAAATAGGCAAGTCTCAGAGCCAGTATCTACACCCACAGATACATCTTCTGTTTGTGAATTCACTACAAATGTTCTTAAAAGTTACATGTATTTCATTTTCTAATTATTTAGCATCAAGTCTCTTCATCTGTATAAAGATTTCTAGACCAATTGTCTCACTGCTACAAGTCGGTTTAGTCATTCCAAATATCTGCAAGTATAAACTAAAATTTTATAATTAGTTAATTCCATAATGTAGTCTGACAGGATTGTGCCATGTAAATACAATGGCAGACAAAATAATAATTTTATTAGCCTACCTCAATTTTAACTGTTAAAAATGACTTATTTTTTCATAGTATACTGTGTTCTTTAGAGAAAGGTATCAAGACTAGGCTAGTTTTTAAGAAACAAGGATAAAGACTCTAGTTTTTCATCAGCCACCTCCATTTTATAATGAGGAAAGCTACATAGGGTTTTCCTCTTCTTGCTCTTCTGAAGATGAAACAAACTAAACAGTAAATACAAAATGATTTCATCTGAAATTGTAAGAAATCTTTTCTAATGTGAAGACTTAATCGTACAGAACAAACACTCTTCTTTAAGAGATGGCGTCTGAACAAGTCATATGATTCATAAATAAAAATGAATTGATCTAAATGTTACACCAGATTCAAAGCTAACTCTCACTGAATCATTAAATAAATAAAAATGTACAATTAAAAAAAACATAAACAAAAAAACCAAACCAAAAAAGAGCGTCCTACCAGAGAAACATGTAAGGAAATACTTTGATCTTGTGGTAAGTAAATAATTCTCTTTTTAATTTTATTTTTATTTTTTTGGGGGGGAGGGGTGTTTGTTTTTTCGAGACAGGGTTTCTCTGTGTATCCCTGGATGTCTTGGAACTCACTCTGTAGGCCAGGCTGGCCTCAAACTCACTGATTTGCCTGTTTATACCTCCTAAGTGCTGGGATTAAAGATGTGAGCCACCATGCCTGTATTCACAACATATATTAAAAGCTCTTAGAGTACTAACAAGAAGATAAACAACTCAGTAGAAAACGGACAAAAACACAAACAGTTCACCGGAGGACAAAGACAATAGCAACAAACTACCTTGAACCATGTTCAGCATCAGCAGTCATTATTAAAATGAAATCCTAACCATCACAATATACAACCATGACCATTACATGTATGGAGTAGCTAAGCTTATGATCAGTTGAAAAACATCAATTATTCACAAATATTTATAGCAGGTGGCTCACACACTGCTGACAGGAATGCAAGAGAACACAACTCTTCTGCAAAACAACATTAAACACACACCCATGACCACATTACATAGCAATCCCATTCCAAAACCAAAGACTGTTACATGAAAAAAAAAAAAAGAGTACATGAATCTTTGTAGATGCTGTTCATAACTACCCTAGCTGGAAAATAACCCAAAATTCCTCAACAGAAGAATTAGATAGAGACTGTTAGAGCCTTACACTGGAATACTATCCGACAATACAAAAGAATGAACCACTGATACATTCAACATTGCAGATAAATTTCAAAAGCATTATGATGAAAGGAAAATGGAAAATTCAAAAGGTTGTAAGACAAATCTGTTCATATGCCATTAAAAAACCAAAAATAATATGAAAGAGCATGTTACTGGTTGCCAAGGTCATAGATTAGGGATGGGTAGCTATAAACAGCAGTGAGAGACTGTTTGTTTCGAGGTAACTGACTGTTCTGAGGAAATCATGATGGTGAGAGGGGCAATGTACACATGAGAGTTCACAGAACTATGCATAAAAGGAAAATGGTTATTTATGACAATTTGATAAATAAAATCAACATTCTAAACAGGCAAAACATATTTATCAAAGTTAATATTTCTCTTTAAAAATTAACTAGAATTCTGCCTTTTTGATCTACTATCAACTACTTTCATTTTTTAAGTATACAGCATTAAGATCAAGCCCTTGGACATATCAAGCAAAAGCTTCCCTATGATCCATATTCCCAGTCCTAACACCATTATTTTCAAAATGTTGTAAGCTCTAAGTTCAAAAGTGACTTAAACCAGTATCTAAGTACTTAAAAAATATAATAGAGACCTGCCAAACAGGTATGGAGGCGGCTAGCAAGGAGGTGCTGCTATGAGTGGAGATTTGAGCACTGAAGTTAATAATGATTCTATAGATTATAAATCATGGAGAAACCCAGAAACCATCAGCTCTGACTAAGAAATAAACAAAAAAATTTCAGTGCAAAGAGGAATGGATTACTTATAGTCTTAACACATGTCCTCAAACAAAATGCTTAATTACAAATTAATTACCTAATTACAAAAGTAAATGGAGAAGCATGCCCCATAAAATCTTGGCCACTTGGTCAAAGATAAAAATGATCAATAATGGGAAAACTTAACACTGTGTAGCATCTGATGACAATACCACACAACATGACTGCCATGACAGCCTTACTGAAGATGAATAACCTCCGTCTAACTTTGAGGGAGTAGCACACAGACACAAACTACAATCTGGATCCATCCCAGTGTTTCCAAGCTCACACTTCTCATTCTTCTATTGCCTTTAAGTGAATAGGTAGACAGAAAGAATTTGGTTAGATTCAAGTTTCAACTCCTAATTTATAAGCACTGCAAGAGTCAGAGAAGCAAATTTAGAGACACTGGAATGAATCTACTTCATGGATTCAGTATCTTTCGGTATCCACTTTAAGACCCAGTCTATTCAAGTTACTGTCATGGACTATGCAGGGAGGTATTGTTCTAAATGACATGACACCTAAGGCATAAAAACAAACTAAAAGGCAGACTTTGTGTTAGTATGTGTGCATGTGTGAGTGGTCATGTGTGTGCATGTACATGTGTGTGTATATATATATATATGGTTTTTGAAATTACATTTGTTTAGTTATTTTGTGTATGAGTGCGTACATATGTGGAGGCTCATGTGTGCATGCAAATGTGAAGGCCTGAGAACAACCTGTAGGATTTGGTTCACTCCTTCCATCACATAGGTCTCAGTGATGAATCTCAGGTGCTCAGACTTAGTGGCTAAGTGCCTTAATCTGCTCAGCCATCTTAACAGTCATTGTTTAGTTTTTGAGGCAGGGTCTCATATATCCCAGACTAGCCTCAAATTTGGTTTAAGATAAGGATGACTTTGAACTAATGGATCATCAGACTCTATCTATACTTCAAGGGCTGGAATTATAGTGGACATCACTAAGCTCATTTTTTGCAATACTCGGGATGGAACCCAGGATTTCATGCTCGCTAAACAAGCATACTACCAACTGAGCTATATCTCCTGCTCCCAAATACATGCTCTTTATCTGGTGTCTGGTTTTTGTTGTTGGTGTTTTTTTTTAAACCCATAAAACACAAGTTTTGGACAAATAAGTAATATTTATTTATTTTGCAGTGCTTGGAATCAAACCCAGATCCTTGAGCATGGTAAGTAAGCACTCTACCACTGCATAGCTATATATCCCCAGCCCTAACAGAGGAAATGTTAACATGGACTATTACCTATTAAGAAAAGTATTATATTTACTTTGATAAGTGGGAACGTGCTATGGAATCTGTAATATATTTTAAAATATAAAATATAAGATATATATCATAAAATATAACAATATAAATGAGTGCTGACTGCATCAATTTTTTCTACTTCCCTATGTTGTGAAAATATTCATGATAAAAAGTAAAGTAAAAGGAAATAATAATCAAGTTATAACAGATTAACCTCACAGCAGATAGTTTAAAATATAATAACACCATAAAATAAAGTAAAATCAAGAAGGGAAAAGTAAACATATAGAAATGTTATAAAAATTCAGCACATTTTATAAGACTCTTTTTGGCTATGTTGCATATTTTGTATAAACATGAAATCTGGTTTAAAAGTCTGATACTTTGTTTCAGGAAGTACAAATGGTTATTCATTGAAGAAATCAATAGTAATCAAAGCTCTCAAGGAACAAATCACTACCTTTGTAATTATGACAGTCATTAGTTGACAAAGATTCTTTTCTTCATTTTTTGTCATCTCTGTATTTGTGTATGGTTTGTACACATATGTATGATCACAGATATGCAGGATCACAGACACATATCTGTGAGTCCATGTAGAAACCCAAGGTTGAAATGAGTTTTTTTGATTATGCTCCCTTTTTTTCTTTGAGGCAGAGTCTCTCAATTTAACCAGATTCCACTGATTTCAGAATCTACCTAGCTTGTCTGCTCCAGGGACTCACTGTCTGTGAATTTCTGAGCTCTGAAATTATAGGCAGGTCACTGCACATACACACAGCTTTTATGTGGCTCCAGCGGACCTGAATTCTATCAAGCCCTTTAACTATTCACCCATCTTCCTAGTCCCAAGTCCTATTTCTTGCTAGCACACTGTTAAATCTTGTTCTCATTTTTTCTACTTGAGGGTCTCCATGCTTATCTGAATATTTTGTTGGAGGTTCTCCTAATATTTGTTGTTGTTTTGATTAAGAAAGGGTCTCATTATGTAGCCCTGAATGGCCTTGAACTTGCTATATAGATCAGGCTAGCCTCAAACTTACAGTGTTTCCCAAATGCTGGTATTGTAAGAAGTGTGCCATCATATCTGGACTTGTCTTTCTAATATTTTATAAAAAGTGACACATGGAAAACTGGAGTTGCTAATTCTGGTGATAAAGATTATGGCATCTTAAACACAACAAAGGTAGAAATCATTAAACATCAACTGTATCAATGTTAACTAGAGTAAGACAATCAATAAATGTCAGCAACTAGAGCAATAGCCATGAAGTCGACACTGGTGAAAGGAAACACAATGACAGCCTGACTTTACTTTGAATTCATATCTACTAATCTAGCGAAAGTCTCTGGTACAACCTTGAATTATCCCCCCCCACACACACAATGTGTGTACTCATTAAGTCTGTCTACACCAACCAAGCAGCATAAAATAGTTAAATAGAAAGTCATCTAATTCCATCTTCATGTCTACTTACCTGTCTGTGCGCTAAGAGTAAGTCATCCAAGGTCACAGTCAGATCTCAGAGCTGTGCTCTCAATTTCATCTTTATACCCATTCAAATAAATCACTGCAGCCACTATCTTCTTCTCTCCTGCCTGTTCAATCTTTCTAATTCCCCATCAACATATACATGTTCTGTAATTCCTTAACAAGAAGAAAATGCCCCATATTGTATTTGCTGCCTCTGCTTCTTTAATTCTCTGTTGAACATGACCTACAGGTTTCACTCCCACCAGTCTACAGAGCTATTCTTGTCATGCACATTAATGATGTCTACGTTGCTAAGTGGCTGGAGGCTCTGCGGTCATCTTGATCGTTGTATTATCAGCATCTCTGAACAATCCTGATACCCACCTCCTTGATTTCTCTTTCACAGTCTTTCAAAACAAAACCCATTCTAGATGACCCTCCTGTTGCCACTGCTCTTCCACTGCTCCTTCTCAGTGCTAGAATGACTCAGAGGTCATTCCTCTTTTCTTTGTATTATGGGTATAAATATTATTTAACCGACTATTGCTGAAATTTTATTTGCAGCCCTAGAATTCCATATCATGTACCTATCCACTTATTTTTAATCCTCGTGTAGACTCATCATGTCCCAAGTCAATCTGTTGATGTATTTCTCCTTCTGCAGTTTTTCCCATCTTGGCAACTGGCCCTTCTACCTTTCTTGTTGCCCAGGCCCAACAAACCTTGGAATCATCCTGGACTCTTCTTCTCTCACAGTCCACATCTGATCCATCAGTAAATCCTGCCGTCTCCACCTTGAAAACATACAGGAATTTGGCTCACCACTGGTATGGCGACCAGCCCAGTGCAAAGCACCACCAGCTCTTTCTAGTACACTGAGAAGCATCTGTTACTGACTGCTCAGCTGCCATCCTTGATCTCCAAACTAGACTAAAGTAACAGCTGCCAGGAGGTACGTTAAGGAGTGTCACAATTCAGATCTCCATGTTTCTGAAAAGCATGGCCCCAGTGCAGCAGTGCTCATAAGTAGAGCCTTTGGGAAGTGATTAACTTTAATAACATCAATGAATTAACCCACTGTTGGGTTCATAACTTAATGGGTAATTGGAAACTTAAGGAGGTGGAGCCTGCTTGGCAAAAATATATTACTAAGGATGTACCTTGGGGATCTCTGCCAACTCTCTTCCTTTCCGATAGTCCTGAGGTGAACAAAATACAATTTTTTGCCTTTAAGTTAATTTTCTCATGTATTTTGTTATAGCAACAGGAAGTCAACTAGAATAAAGAAGTAAATTAGATTAAAAATTTTTGTTGCTCTTTAAACTAAACTGTTCTAATGACTTTCCATTTTTTCTATTATCGAAGTTCACATTTCCAACAGTTAAATGTTATAAAACAAAACAAAACAAAACACTGAGGTCCATAGCTATATAATTAGAAAAGACTAAGATTCAGTAAGCTGTCTCACTTTTGTTAGTTGTATTTTTTGCTCTAATTATTTTGGACAGCAGTTTAGAACCGGGTACCAAAAACTTGCACTACATAATCTTTGGTCCACAGTGGCCAGTTGGTTCAGTTGGTTAAAGTATGGTGCTAATAATCTTTAGTCCAGATTTTCAGTAGTAAATATTTATTAGAAGGATATATATATAATCAGACATTTCAAAAATGTACACATAAAAATTGATACAGTGGTCCTGATTTCAAAGCATAGAAAAGAGATTCAACAGCCCTAACAGCATTGCTTGTAAATTTTGGCAGATTCACATAGTAGGAATGTATGCAGGTGTTAATAAATGGCATGCAAGAGTTGGTTTAAAAAAACTCATAAATTTCAAAACAGAATATATTTTATGACATCTGCATACAATTGGGACTTCAAGTGACCTTCTCCTTAACTTCAGTTTTCTATTGTTTAGATTTTCAATGTGTAAGTTACTTTAAAACTCTCATTGGTAAAGGCAGGTGGAGAATCAGAAAACTGTTCAGAGAGAAGCATTTCCTCTGTGAGAATGTGAGCTCCTCCTATGGTCATCTAACAGTGGGGAGTGGTAGTCATGCACTATTGCACACTTCGCTCTAACTGTAGCTCAGTACTCTGAAGATAGTCCAAACTGCAAGACAAGACAGTCTTCTTGACACAATCTATTCAGCTATACACTGATGACATTTTCTTTTAGCTAGGCTCTATAAAATCCATAGCAGAACGATAAAAAATTTTTAAAATATTTTCCAAATACAATACACTCATAAACCAGCCAAGTACAATTACCTATCTCCCTTTGGTTTTCTTTTTTGCAGTGTCTTCCCTTTAGGTCTTCTTTCACTTCCTAAGCAGGGGCTCCCACCTGGGCCTGTTACCCATATTGACTCAAGGCCTTTGGGGGATTTTTTAAATGTAAATTCCACTGGCTCTCCTTCTTTCAAGCTTCTAAATCCTTCCATGAATAGTTTGCTCTGTAAAGAGTAGGGGAAAGAGAGAGAAAGAGAGATAGATGAATATTATCACTGCTTTGTAAATCATCTGCATAATTTTAAGATTATCAAAGACGAAATTCTGTTATTCAATACAAAAGTATAGTTTTTGTTTTATTTTATTGACGTTTGATAAAACTTACAGTGCTGGCACTTGAAAACCTATATACCACTTTGTAAAAACAATTTAATGATACAAAAATTTAAATGTACACATTCTTTGTCCCATCAATTCTACCACAAAGGGTCCAATATAAAGCCAGAGAGATGGCTCAGTGGGTAAAGCACTTGCTGTCATCCTAACCACCTGAGTTCAATTCCCAGGGCCTACAAAGTAAAACAAGAGAGGTGACTCCAAACTGAACCCCCCCACACACATACACACATACACGTATATAAATGTAATCAGTTTTAAAAAGAAAATTCTACCACATATAAACTAACATATTCATCTTTTAAAGCAACTACAGCACTGTCTGGCCAAAAAAAAAAAAAAAAAAAAATACATCTGGCTTAACATTTTAATCTATTGATTAAAGAAATTGTATTAGAGCTTTATAATATAATATTATCAAGATTATCAACATTAAGATTTTTATTTAACTTCAGGCAGGTAGTTCTTCTGTTACTGTCCTACCCACTGCTTTCTTTGTAGTGTAATAAATAACTTCTCCTTTTTTTCCCTAAAAAGAAGGTATTTAATATTTAATATAGCTACATATATTGACATATGAAGATAAGTATGTGATATTGTTGAGTCTAAAAAAAGAACATGTGCCTACTATAATGCCATCAACACTTTTTCATGCTGGAGATTATAATATAATTACATCATTTCTCCCTTCCCTCTCCTCCCTCCAAATGCTCTCAAATACCCTTCCTTGTTCTCTTTCAAATTTATGGCCTCTTTCTTCATTCATTGTTATTACATCTATATATTAGATATAACCTGCCCAGGTTGTATAGTGTTGCTCATATTCATGTTTTCAGTGATAACCATTTGGTATTAGGTCAGTCATACAATTTTTGTTTTGTTTTATCTTTTTTTTGTTTTGTTTTTCAAACCAGAGTTTTTCTATGTATTGCTGGCTGTCCTGAACTCACTGTAGAGCAGGCTGGCCTCAAATTCAGAGATCAACCTTCCTCTGCCTCTTGAGATCTGGGATTAAAGGTGTGAGCCACCAAGCCTGGCCAGACATACAATTTTTAAAGACGTATAATTATTTTTGTAGAGATGGGGTACAGAGCAAGACACTACATCATAGAGTCACTTTCTCTACTGTGTTTTAAAGCAGAAACTTCTATATGACACCTTATTGTATTTGGATTTTATACTGAAGTAACTGTCTTTTATAATTTAGTTATATTGTTTACATTTTTTCAATTATAAAATCATAACCTGAATTTCAAATAGTACTTCACTCTTCTAATATTAACTTTTTTCATCAATGTGAATATGCTGGTTCAAAATGTACTAAAATAATTATTAGGTTTTTATTTACCTGAGTTCCTCTTTGTGTATTTTGAAAATCCAGCTTGGAAGACTGTACAATTTGTAAAGGATGTTTCTGATCTAATGTGGAAGACCATTGTCTGTAAGGACTTTTTGGATCTAATGTGGAAGATCACACCATATTTAAAGACTTTTCTGAACTTGTGTGGCAAAAGAAAAAAGCAGTTACTGTATTTTTTGCTGATGCATGAAAACTCAAGCACTTTGATTTCTTAGTAACAGTGGACGTAAAAGAGAGACTGTGAAAGCAGGGTTTGTGCTCCAATGAATGTGTAGAATGCTGTTTCTCCTTGTAACAGTCACTTTGTCATATTTGTATCAGAATTGTCATCCCCTTCCCAATTATCTCCAGGATAAAAATTGCAATACTGGTTAATCCAGCAATGTCCCGAGTTAGTTGATCAGAGACCAGTAAAATCTCTATTTCAAGTCCACAATCTTAAAACCATCTGGTTTAGATGTGTTTTGTCATCATTGTCATCCCCACCCCCCAGGACAATTCACAACCCCAAAGTTAGGAAATAGTATACAATTTTGTGGGGGTTGGGCCTACTAGGAAGTTCACAGGTCACCTGGATTTGAGATTTCTGAAGAGACTGTGGACTGCCGTCTCTCTGACTTCCTGTTTGTAACATAATCTCTTGCTCTCATGCATATTCCCACCATGATGCTATCTACCCACTGGACCTTTTCTGCAGGCAGAACAATGCCCCCACCACCTGAGTTTGGACTTTGAACCTTCTAAACTGTGAACTACATAAGCCTACTTTGTTTATAAGATTTTACTTCATTACAGTAACATTAAACTGGATGCAAGACACAGTAGACTCCTTACCCCAGTTTGCTTCCCCTGGTTTCCATTACCTAAGGTAACAGTAGTTAAAAAATACTAAATGAAAACATTCAGAAATAATTTATAAGCTTAAGATATAAATCACTTTGAGTAGCATGAGGATATTTCTGTCATCCCACTCTATCCCACCAAAGAGAATGAATCATCCTTTCAGGATCCTGTGTATCTACTTCCTACCTGATCATTAGTTACTAACCACCATGGTTATCAGATCAACCTGAGGTATAGTACTGCTTCTGTTGAAGCCACCCTAATTTAACTTAAAAATGGACCCAAAGAAAAACAGTAGTAATGTTGTCAATGCAGTTATGCTTGAATGAGCTATAAAGGGAGTCCTTTAAGTTAAAAGGTGAAAGGCAATGACTTAATAAGGGAAGAAAAATGCTCATATGCCTAATCAGCCCAGATCAACAATGAAACAAATCTATCCAGAAGTTGCTGAAAGGAAAAAAGAATTCATTATTCCATCTCACACTGTACAAGTTAGGGCTACAAAGAACAGTGGTTAGTGAAGACAATAAGAACATTTGTAAACTAGCTTAAATAAATACAGTGTGCAGAGAGTTTGGTACACAGTGTTCCCCCTGAGTCCTTTTCCAAGATACAGAATGAGAATCTTGGAATGTATATTCCACATAAAAAAGGAAACCACTTGGACCTTCCTGCACAGGAAGGTCCAAGAAGAAGGGGCAGATTATTGAATATGCCCTTATACCTTTGTATATTGATACAAAATTAGTAGTTTATTTGGCTAAAGTGGTATTGACCATTGTTTATTGTGCAAAAATAAGATTGTATTGGATTACATCGGTATTGATCTTTGTATATTGATACAAAATTAAGATTATAGTTGGCCACAATGGTATTGACTCTTGCATATGGACGTAATATTAAGATTGTATTGGGCTACATAGGCATTGATCTTTGTATATTGATACATAATTAAGAGTATATTTAACCACAGTTGAATAGATCTTTGTATATTGATACAAATTTAAAGGTAACGCTTCCTAATGGTATCATACCTAGAGATACTTAAAAATAAAATGTGAAGCTCTGACCTCTTGATACCAACCGTCTAAAATGGTCTAGGATAGTTAAGTAAAACAAACTCCTAGTCATGCAAACATGTCACTTTGTTAGCTACTATGACAGTCTATCACAGATATTCTCTAAACTACCCAGTAATCAAGTTGCTAAGAGACAAGCAACATTTGCTTATCTAAATACAAGAGATGGATAGGGCATCTTCAAAAACCCCTTGAGATCTGCAGAATATGGCATTCAAAGATGTTATCTTAAATCAAGATTTTTTTTTGATATCGAGACATATCAGCTCCTGACAGCACCCCCTATTCTACTCCAAGTAGAAGATAAGCATCGAAGAACCTCCACTGTAAGATGGTTGAATTAGTGGCAAGCCTATCTCTTGGCATGAAAAAACCCCTTGCACCAACTGCAGACAGACTGCTGTCCAAAAAGGACAAAACTTGGTAGCAGGGAAGTCGACAGCCTAACTCTGCCAAGACAGGGTAGGTAAGTCCTTCATAATCCCTGCTCTACAACAAATGTCTGTCATAGAAATAGGACCCAAAGGCTAAAGACTGATGCAGGAATGTATGGAAAGAAAATGGGAACTGTCCAGGCAGTCATTGGTATGTCCTTTCTTAGTTTTGGAAGCTGCAGGCCCTGCACTTCCTATATAAGCAGATATATTTATCCCTCTCAGGTCTCTGAGGTGGTTGAAGAATAGACAGCTAGAGTCTCATAGTTAAATTTTGAGTTGTTTAGGAATCAAGAGGGTGTTATAGAACTAAGAAGATACTCTTAAAAGTGTGTTGCAAGTTAATATGAATGTTGAGTCAGATATAGACCTTTAAACTCAAGGAGATGGTTAAATAGTAGAATGTTAAAGTCAGGGGCCAAATATGTATAAACTGGACATTGGGAAGGTATACTGGGCCATTTAACTCTCATAAATGTGGCATATTTATATCTGTTGTTTTGTATAATACTTACTGTAATAAGAGAAGGAACCATCTGTTGGACTGAAAGGGGAAACTTCAGGGGGGAAGAGGGTGGAAGGGCGGGATAGGAAGGGGGAATAGGGAGGGGTTTGTTACTGAGATGTAACTTGAAGAAAAAAATAAAGTATTAAAAAAAAAGGAAACCACTCTAATTATAAATAACCCAAATAATGATGACATTATTTCAAAATTTAATGTAAAAGGAGACTATTCATTATGAAAATAATATAATATAAGAAAAGAAAAATAAAACTGTCTCTGGTACAAGTCACGTGACAGTGAAATCTTTCAGGATAAAGTCTATAACTTGACAGACCTTTTCTTCTGTCCTATGGAATGGAGGGAGGGAAAGAACCATGACTGAAACAAATCACCTCTGTTAAAACCATTTGAACAATTCTTTTTTTTTTTTTTAAGTAAACCAATGAGTTTACTGGGGCAGCTTATAGAATCATGGATTCTACAACAGGGGTTGGAGGTGAATGCCAAACAACTACACTCAATAAAATATTAGGATGGCAAAGGCGAGGACCTCTCAGAAGTTGCCTAGATTGAACCTCTTCTTGTTGGCTTTCCTTTCTATGCTCCCTGTCCTGAGTCTGTCTGCAGCTGGGGAAGAGTTAGGTGCAGCTGGTTGAGAACTAGAAGGAGGGAGCTGCCATATCTGAGGAAGGGTTTGACAATCCTCTCTCCTACTGAAATCCTTCAATAGTAAACATCAGTAGGTTCAATCTTTGTGTGTGTGTGTGTGTGTGTGTGTGTGTGTGTGTGTGTGTGTGTGTTTATGAGAGAGGGGGCAGAGAGAGAGAGAATGTGTGAAATTTTTGTATTTCTGAGTCTTGGTTACCTAAGGGATGGGTGTGTGTGTGTGATTTCTTTTTCTCCTCCTCCTCTCCCCTAGACTCTTCCCCGACCTCCCCTCAGTACAGAACAGGCCTTCCAGTGACAACAACCAAATACAGCTAACAAGTTACAATAAAACCAGGCACATGTTCTCACATCAAGGCTGGAGAGGCAACCCAGTACAAGAAAAAAGGTCCCAAGGGCAGGCAAAAGAGCAACCTTCCTTTGTCCCCACTCATTTCTCCCTTCTCACTAAATGAAGTTCATTTATTTTAAAGCAGGTGAAGTAGAGTTAATAGTTGACTATTAATTACAGAAATAAGGAACAGCATTTTACCCAGCTCTGTGTTCACATTCCACTTCTGTGACAAGCAGTCTGTAGTATATTGGTGTATTTTCACCAACTTAATTTGACTTTATTCTTCATTAAGATAGGCATAGTTTTTAGTTTACACTCAAGCCTAAGAATCCCCAGATTCCACCACTAGCAAGAGAGGAGAGACTGATACAAGTTGTCCTCTGAACACCATATGGCGTATCTTCCCCCACCACATACATACACCACACACACACTGAAATTTTTAAACAAAGTTATAAAAACAAAAACAAAAAAAATTACAAAAATTTCTTTGTAATTAAAAAGGACTCTTAGCAAATATTCTGTTTAAATATCAAAACAGCTCAAATATAGAAGGGCAAAGATTTGCTGAAAGAATTATATTATTTTTTATCCCAAAACCAACCTTTACCTGACCTACGAATTTTATAAATGGTTCCACTGTTTTAGACATATATTCCAATGTTTAGTAGCATACTTACTTCATATAAGGTCTCGTTCATTTGCCATACACATTTAATTGGATTGTCATCTCCGTTTTGAGTTCTAATATCTTCTACCAGAGTAAGTGTGATAGTTTCTTCACAGCCATTTCAACATTGAGTCTCCTCCCTAATCCACCTGAATGTTGTCTCTGAATAATTAAGCCTCTTAATCACTTGTCTCAGAAGTCTATAATTCTGCCTTCTTAGGTTGTAGGTTAAGAGTGCTTACTTCTCTTGCTGAGGACTCAAATTCAGTTCCCAGCACCTACACAGCAGCTCATAACCCTCTGTATTTCCAGTTCTAGGAGGAATCCAACATCTTTTTCTGGCCTTGGCCAGCACAACATGTACCTGGCACACTTACATGCAAGGAGGCAAAACATATAATATTACATAAAATAAAAATTTTTTAAAAATGCAGTGTAACTGTAACAATTTTAAATCTACACTTAACAGTTACATAAAACAAGAGTTTCATATTTCTTTGGACAAAACAAAAATATTCTACATAAGAGGGAATCACAACTATTGAGAAAGTAAATGAACAAAGGAATGAAGATAATTTAGAACAAAATGCTCAGCGGTCTATAGGAAAATTTTCCTGCTTCCAAGGGGCACATAAATTGTCAATTTGCAGTAAGCCTATCTAGCATCTTTAATTTGCATTCTTCTTCTTCCAACCAAGGTTCCTTTTACTTCTGCTTCCCTTTGTTCCAATTTTAAATTTTAAATTACATTTATTTACTTGTGGGAGTGGGGAGTACATACATGGCACAGTTCTCATGAGGCTGTCCAAGGACAACTTGCTTTAGGGAATTGGTTCTCTCCTTCTACCATGTGGGTCCTGGGAGTACAAGGGTTGGGTTGTCAGGCTAGGTGGCAACCACCTTTCTTTACCCATTGACCGATCTCATCAACCCTACTCCAATTTTTAAGATATTCTGAAGAATTATAAAGTATGGGCTTCCAATTTATGCTTCCAATGGGCTCAATATATGCTTGAGACAGAAGGTACAGAATCAGGGCGGTGGGAACAAAGGAAAAGAGGGGAGTCAATAAAACCTAGAGGCATCTTTTTCTTTTTAAGGTAAAGACTTCCAGAGCCCCAAAGTTTGATGTGATGAATGTCAGAACCAGGGCTCAGGGGCTCTTGTTAAAAGCACATATAAATTTTTCTTGGGAAAAAAAAAAGATACACACACAGATACCCCAAATGGAAGGACAATACTTAGAAAACTATCCCTCTGGCTTCCCAGAAATTAGGTTTATGCACTTTTTATAGTTTAAGGATACATACTATGAATCAATATATTTATATAGTCTTTATTATTATTACTATTTTTTATTTTTAATGAGTGTTCTATCTGCATGTACACCTGCATGCCAGAAGAGGGCATCAGATCCCTTTATAGATGGTCATGAGCCACCATGTGGTTGCTGGGAACTGAAGTCAGGACCTCTGGAAGAGCAGCCATTGCTCTTAACAGTTGAGCTATCTCAACAGCCCCACCAATCTGATTTGTACTATGTCTCCATCAAGAGCACTTTTTCTTATTTGACCCCATACAAGAATTTTACTGCCATAAGTATACTGAATATTTAATTTTGTACAATGGTTCTTTGGTTCCAACACTAAAAACTCTACCAAACACTTTTTGTTTGTTTGTTTGTTTTTTAATGATACTGGGCTGGAGAGATGGCTCAGTGGTTAAGAGCACTGGCTGTTCTTCCAAAGGACCAGGGTTCAAATTCCAGTTCACAGCTGTCTGTAATTGCCGGGCATGGTAGCGCACGCCTTTAATCCCACTACTCTGGAAGCAGAGGCAGGTGGATCTCTGTGAGTTCAAGGCCTGCCTGGTCTACAAGTGAGTCCAGGATAGCCATGGATACACAAAGAAACTCTGTCTCAAATAGCCAAAAGGCATTTTCTTTTTTATTATTATTTTCAATAAAATTTTAAATTAAAATATAATTACATTATCTCTCTCTTCTTGTTGGAGAAAGGTCTTATGCAAGATTTTAAAAAGCTGATTTCAATGTCCCGAGATCTGGTTAACGCCCTATATGAGGCATTCTCTGATTGGATAATAAAATTTGCTAGTGGCCAATTAGCTTGGCAGAAAAAGTATAAGAAGGAAGAACTTCCTGGGAGGAACTAAAGAATCCTGGGAAAATACAGAACAAGTTCTCTTTCCACCAGCTGACAAGGATGTGGATAGATGTGAGTGTCTGAGAGCTTTGAAGGTACAGCCGCATGGTTGGTTGGGATTAGGTGGTCAGGTTAACTTACATGGGCTAGTTGAGAGTTTCCCCAGCTAAGGCCTAATGGTTGAAACATTAAAAGGTCTTGGTATATTTATTATATGGGCCCGTAAACTGCCCCACATCTCAAGCCTCCAGCTAAGGACAGCCAGACCTGCTAGGTCTGCAGGCCTCCTGCCATACCCCACCAACATAATACAATAGTTTATAGTTATTATTAGGGTTAGTTATTAGGTAATAGGTGTTTATACTTCATAAATATATTTGTTAACAAAGTTTCAGTTTCACCTCCCCTTCTCTGTCTGCAACCGATTCCATGTACCTCATCTTGCTCCCTCTTGAAATCATGGCCTCTTTTAATTTTATAAACTTTCTTACAAAATAAAGCAACTTACTAGTAAATAAAAACATTATACACACCAAGTTTAACCAGACCCAAAATCTATACAACTCAATTAACGTCTATACAGTTAAAATAAGCTTTTGAGGTTTTTGTTTTTTCATTTTGTTTTGTTTTCAGACACAGACAGCCCTGGCAGACCTAGAACACACTTCACAGACCAGTCTGGCTTTAAAGATCCACCCACTTCTGCCTCTCAAGTGCTGGGATTTTCTGACTAGAAAAGGTATGTAGAACAGAAGCTGTGAAGCTTCACATTAAAAATTACACTTTCAGTATCAAACATATTTTATGTACTAAACCACCACCAAACCCAAAACAATCTATAGTATTAGAACTAGAAAACAATTAGCCTTACATCCTCTTTTCTCATAACTCATGCCCATTACCCGAATTCACTCCTTACTTATCTCCTCATATTTAACCTTTCTTGTTCTTATTCTTCATGCTATACTGTAACCAAATGAATTTGTATTATTGGCTACATTCTATATACCAGAGAACATGTGATTTGTTTCTTTCTGAGCTCATATGACCTCACTTAATACTATACATGCTAAGTCTATCCATTTTCCTGTAAATTTTAACTTCATTTTTCTTTCAGAGTGAATTTTAATTTTCTATACATATCAAATTAATGCAATATCTATTAAAATTCCCATATCACATTTCACAGGTTTAGAAAAAATTACACAAAATTTCATGTAAAATAATAAAAGTCCATGAATCACCAAAGCAAGACTGAAGACAATGAACTATTCTAGAAATACTCAACCTCAAACTATACTATAGAGCCATAGTGACAAAGACAGCCTGGTATAGGCATTAAAAAAAAGACAGGGGCCAGGTATGGTGATGCACGTCTTTAATCCCAGCACTCAGGAGGCAGAGGCATGTGGCTCTCTGTGAGTTCAAGCCCAGCCTGGTCTACAAGGCAAGTCTAGGACAGCCAGGAATACACAGAGAAACTCTGTCTCGAAAAACCAAAAAAAAAAAAAAAAAAAAAAAAGGACGGGAAGACCAATAGAACAGAACAGAGGACCCAGAAATAAAATAGCAAGGCTATGCCCACTTAATTATTGACAAAGGAGACAAACATACTTTGGAAACAAAACAGCCTATTCAGCCTATTCAACAAATGGTGCAAAACTGGATTTCTACCTGCAGAGGAATGAAGTTAGATTCTTACCTTTTACCTTATACAAAAGTCAATTAATGGCTCAATTAAAAACTAAAACTTCCAGAAGAAAATATGGGACATCCTTCAAGATGTTGAATTAGGCAAAACGTTTTTAAACAGAACATAAACACCATAGGAGGCAACTCCAGTTATCAACAGGTGAGACCACATGGAAATAAGACATGCCCATACAGCAAAGCAATCCGCAGAGTTAATAGACAGCCCACAGAATGAGAGAAGTCTTGACTAACTAGCTACACCTCTGGCAAGAGGGTAATATTGAATTTACAAAGACATAAAATATTTAAGATTCCAAGCTGTAAATAAAGTACCCTGTATAAAGTAAATTATATTTGAAATAAAATATTTTAAGTACATCAACATCCACCAACAGTTTCATAAATAGTCATCTAAAATGAGGTGGCTTTAAGTGTTAATATCAGTGAATGGTTAATTATACTAGCTTCTAACAGGAAATGAACACACAAGAATCTAATTTTATAAACACAGCTGTAACCTGGCACATCAGGCAAGAGAAAAGCAAAACAATTAATTTGTAACTGGTGATTGTCAATAAATTTTAAATTATTATTTTCCTTTTTGTATATGTATGGATGTTTTGCCTGTACGTATATCTGATGGGTGATCTAGTATATATTCTAAATGTTAATTAATTTGCTCCGAGGTCTGCTTGATGTACAAACCACCATGTACATGAAATGATGCTGTGTTACCTTGCTTCCTAACCATTGTCTCTGATTGGCTTTAAAAAAATGCTGAGGCCTGTGATTGGAGCAGAGAGAGAAGTAGGCAGAGCTAAGGTTCTAGGGCTTTTAAGGGAGGAGAAAAATTAGGAGACAGAAGGCAGCAGGAGGGAAAGGAGGAAGGAAAACATGTCATGGTTTAGATGGAAGACATGGTCTGGAACATCAGCATAGCAAGGAGAATAACAGCCCAAGGGATGTATATATATATATATATATGATATGGGTTTTAATTCAGGAATAGAATTAAAAGCTAGCTTAGATGAGCTAAGATTGCACAATCCAGGCTAAAGCTTGTTAAAATCCATCAGGTGTCTGTGTGATTATCTATAAATGGCAGGTCAGGGTAAACATTGCCAACCTAGTAACTATATATTCTTACTGGTATTAATAGTAAGAATTTCTACATATGTCTGTGTACCATGCCTGGTGCCCTTAGAGGCCAGATATGGACCTGAATCCCCAGGACTGGAGTTCTGGCCAGTTATGAACTGCCATGTGGGTGTTAGGAGCCACCCAGGACCTCTTAGGAGCAGCCAGTGCTGCTGGGCTATCTCTCCTGGCTCAAGGTCAGTACATTTTAAAAACTCATTAAGAATTATTGTCAATTTTTTCTGGGGGGGGGGTTAGTTTATTTGGTTTTTGAGACAAGGTTGGCTTCAAATTCAGAGATGTGCCTGTATTTGCCTCCCAAGTGCTGGAGAGATGGCTCAGCAGTTAAGAGCACAAACATACTCTTTGCAGAGTTAGTTCAGCAACTAGACCCCATGTTTACAAACACCAATAATAAGTTCCAAGAGTTTGACACCCTCTTCTGGCCGACAATGGGACCTGCATTCATGTACACATACCCACACATCAACATAATTTACAACAAACTTAAGTCCTTAAAAAGAGAAAGAAATACCAAGGGCTGGCGTGATGGCTTAGCAAGCAGACATGCTGCATACATCCTTGTAAATCTGATGAGCCAAGTTCAATTCCTGGACCCCACACCTTAGTAGAAGAACAGAACTGGCTCAGAAAGTTACCCTCTGACCTCCACAGCTGGGGCATTTCTAAGACCTCACCTCCAAACACAAAGATATAAAATACAAAATACCAACCAAAACAATTCCAATACATACTAATATCAGATAAAATGGACTTCAAAGAAAGAAATACTAAGAGGGTCTGAAGAGATGATTCAGTAATTAAGAGCACTGACTGTTCTTCCACAGATTATGAGGTTCAGTATTCAGCACCCACATGTAAACTCACAACTATTTGTAACTCTAATTCTAGAGGATTTGGCAACCTCATCTGGCTTCCACCCTACTAGGCACACAAATGATACACAGACAAACATGCAGGCAAAACACGTCAACACACAGAATAAAAATTTTAAAGTACTAAGGAATGTAGTACCTCACAATCAAGTACTAATTGAACAGAAAAAAAATTATTATAATGCTACTTAGTATAAACATAGCCTAAACAGAAGTTCATAAAATTAGAAAGCAATAGTAGATCTTCAAACTATCTGTGGCTATTTAAACAAACTTCTTAGTAAGAGAAATTTTTTAAAGCAAACAAAAATTGGAAGGATACATATTTGAAATATCTGAGTAACCACCTTCACTGAAACACTATATCCTTTTCAACTATACATAAAGCAGATCACATCCTAAGGCACATAACAACTTGGGATCAAGTATTCAGACATGAGCCTATGGGGTCATTCTCAATCAAAACCACACCTTTCTTTTCTCCCTTCTCCCTCTTTCTCCACTCCTTTAATGTCTCATTTCTTCCACTCTGTCTTAGGGTCTCATTGCTGTGAAAAGGCACCATGACAAAGGCAATTCTTATAAAGGAAAACATTTAACTGCAGCGGGCTGACAATTTCAGAGGTTTAGTCCATTATTATCATGGTGGGAAGGATGGCACCATCTAAAAAGACATAGCTCTGGAGAAGGAGCTGAGCACTTTATATCTTGATTCCAAGGCAGCAGAAGGGGACTGGATTCCACAGTGGGTGAAGCTTCAGCATAGGAGACCTAAAAGCCGACCCCACAGTGACATACTTCCTCCAAAAAGGCCATACTTCCTAACAGTGTCACTCCCTATGGACCAAGCTTTCAAACACATGAGTCTATGCAGGCCACACCTATTCAAATCATCATACACTCCATCTCATTCACAGTACTGCAGGATCAAAACCAGGGGCTTGTACAAACTAGGCCACACTCTATCACTTAGCTATGTGCAGTGATCAGAGGATTATACCCCTGAATTCATATATGTATACTTTTAATCCCTTCAGATTTGTTGACTCCTGGTATGTGCACCCAAGTGCACACACACACACACACACACACACACACACACACACACACACACATAAACACATACTTATAAATAAAAATAAAATACATCTTTTCAAGAAGGCAATTTGGGCCAGGCATGGTAGCACACGCCTTTAATCCCAGCCCTCAGGAGGCAGAGGCAGGTGGATCTCTGTGAGTTTGAGGCCAGCCTAGGTGTACAAAGTGAGTCCAGGACAGCCAGGGCTACACAGAGAAACTCTGCCTCAAAAAACAAAAACAAACAAACAAACAAACAAACAAAACAAAAAAGGCCATTTGGTAAACAGGAAAAATTGAACCTACTTTAAATGTCAGTGATATAAAGCAGACAACACACAACAGGGAATGATAAATGTACAAAACTCTATGTAATTAAATGTGGTGAATTCTCACCAGATGCTTTTGAGATTTTTCTAATCTCTTTTATCTCCAACCTTACTGATGAAAAAGTAATGATTCTTCTATGAATGTTTAATGGCACATTTGATACTAATGACAAAGCAAAAGCAAAAAAAAAAAAAAAAACCTGAACACATGTCAGAATTTTATTTGCTTTGAGAATGTTCTACAGCAATGTGTTTGCTGAAGTGGATATAGGTTTCAAATAGTATAAGACTATTATGTACATTTTTGTGCTAATTAGAGGCTAGATAGATGGCCCAACGGTTAAGAACACTGACTGTTTTTCCAGAGGACTCAGGTCCAATTCCCAGCACCCACATGGTGGATCACAACTGTCTGTAATTCAAGTTGCAGGGAATTCAATGCCCTCACCTGCCTTCCTCAGTCAAGACATGTATATGGACATACATATAGGTGAACACTATTATACATAAAAATAAATAAAATATTAAAAAGTTAAAATGTATGCTATTTATAAAGCAAGAGCTAAAGACAATATATTAAATTTTATTTGCAACACTAACTTTTCTAAGCATCTAGACAATCAATGAAACAATGAGCCAAGCCATGATTTGTAGTGTGCAATCATGGCCCGTGTTAATGTGATATCACTTAGATATCACTCCACAGTGATAAATTGTAGATGTAGAAAAAAAATCTTCTCAGACTGACAAGCTGAGAACCGAAAAACATAGAAATTTGTTTAGAATAAAGCTTGTATGATATAGGAGCCTTTATAAGAAACTGAGAAATAATTAAGCATAACTGGTTTTATATTGGATTTGATAAAGAGTATAAAACTGAAAATTGCTATAGAAATAGGGGATTTAATCAAATATAGAAATCTAGGGAAACTTAGCAAGCACTGTTTTGATATTTTTTTACTATGTTATAATTGATTGACCTTCACTGATTTGCAGTAATATTTTACATACTCTTACTAGTCCATAAATTTTCTTTCTTCTCCAGAAACTATTTATGCGAGGCGGCCTTTGAACTCGCACTGCTCATCAGCCATCTTTCTGACTGCTGGGGTTACAGGTGTAGTCTGCTATGCCCACCAACTCTGGTATACACCTATCTATTTTGGATTTTTAAATTATTTATTATATATGTATTTTATATATATATATATATATATGTTCACACACACACACACACACACACACACACACACACATATGAACTATGTGCATACTCACATGGCCTTGAACTTGCAGTAATCATCATGCCTCACCCTCTCAATTACTGAAATTATAGACATGAACATGACATCCAGTTTTTAGTATACTTCTAGGTAAGTTTCCCATCTTCTGAATATTCACAGAAAATCTCCCAAGCTGCAGATTGCATTTTTTAACTTTTTGATAATGTGCAATTTGTCACATTTTCCTTTTGTAGTTAGTATTTTATTTGAAGCTATTGAAGATGGGTTTGTATACCCAAAGGTATATAGACGTTCTCCAGGGTTTTACTAGAGATATTTAATAGGTTTAACTTCACATTTATTTCTACAATCTATATCAATAATATTTAAATACATTCTAGCCCATTTTATACGTAGCCCTATCAGTTCTTATAACCTTATTTTCTGGTTAACTTGGCAGCTCAAACTTGACTGTGAACTAAAGACAAATTCTGTAAGTATAACAATGATTGACATAATTTTTAAATATCTTTTTAAATGAGACAGCACATCTCTTGTTTTTCTGGAGATCTGTGGACTATTTCTTTGGCAGCAAAATTCTCTTTCAAGCATGTTGGAATTGCTTTCCCTTGATTTTACCTGGAAAGTCAATAAGAGTTACAAAAAAAATTACACTATTTTGATTTGCACTTTTGTTCATTTGAATAGGTAATGGTTTATAAGCTGAACTATGCAAGTATTCAAATTAGCTAGAACCACTATGAATATATGAATTACGATGAAATAGTTTTTCATCCACTACTACATGAGATTAACAAACTGAAAGCCAAAAATTAAAGTTCATAATAAAAGGTTAAAGTAATGGGTCCAGAAGAGGAGCAGATGCAAACCAAGCAGGACTGGAAAATGATACAAATTCCATAGTGATCTTTGTTAAACAAAACACAAAACAAACAAACAAAAGCTTCTCTATGAAAGAAAAATTGATTAATCAGAAAAGTTGACAAGGATCACAGGAACCTCTTAGCAGGCAGCACCAGTGTTAAGACTTTGAAGCAGAAAGACACTGATTATCAATTTCCTACAGAAGCTCTTTACATCAGGAAGAGGGAGCAGGGATAAGCATCATTAAATGTGGAGATGGGGGGTTGCCTAAGGAGCAAAAATGAAAGGAAGAAAATTTAAATAGCAGAGTTTCAGAGGAGATGGGAAATAACAGCACAAAGGAAACAATAGCTAGGCTAGGCTTACAATGTGGATAGCTCTATCCTCCGCCCTTTGTAATGCCATATTTCACTAGCAACAATAAATATTCCAAAGCTTGCTGTTCTATCTAGTTCAAAGTCTGTCTTGCATTATTTCAGGAATGGGTCAAATCTACAGGAAAGGAAAGGAAATACATATCATAAAACATATAGCAAAAAGCCTGATAGAATTTGGCATGCATTTGAACAAAATTAATAACCATATGTTATAGAAAGATTGTCCTTAATGGCTGTGTTGCGAAAATAAGCATCTAAATGGACACTATTATGAATAGATTAATACAGTTTATTTGCAGAGAGGGAAATATCAGAGTATGGTAGAGAAGATATAAGTCTATCAAGTAATGAATGCACATAGATAGGATGAACACAACATGAGTTAATCATTGTGGTGAAAGAAACATTTAAAAACAGTATAAAGATGGCTTCCTTTAATATTAAGGAAACTATTCTTTCAACAGATTTTGAAATTCTAGATTGCATGGCATAATATAAAATATACTTGCAACTTACATTCAGGCCAGTATAGGACCTTCCAGCCATGGAAAAGACTACCTACACTTGTGTATCTCTGAAGCCAATTTAGGAACATAAAGTTGACAGTGGCTTCTGGAAATTCCATGATATCATATAACATTTTCAAGATCAAAAAACTGTTTCTACCTCACAATGCTTCATTATTTCCCTACTTGTTTTAGGGTTACCTAAAACATCTTCCTTATTCTTTCAATAAAACTTCTCCTCTCATTGCAAATGACAACAGCAAGATACTTATGTTGTCTTGGGTACACTCACTAACTCATTGAGTCATGTAAGCCTATAAGAATTCCCTCACAACACATTTTTTTTCTTTTTTTTAATTTCTTTTTCTTTTTTTAGGTTTTTCAAGACAGGCTTTCTCTGTGTATCCTTGACTGTCCTGGACTCACTTTGTAGACCAGGCTGGCCTTGAACTCACAGAGATTCACCTGCCTCTGCCTCCCAAGTTAAATAGCTTGGTGGTAATTCTTATTCTAAATGTTTAGGTCTCTAAAAACATTTTTACTATATTTTATCTAAACAAAAGTTAAATATATTAACTATAAAGGTTCAAACATTTTATAAAAGATTTACCCAAAATCACTAAATTAGAGGTTCCTATGTGGAAGTGACAGTACCATGGTGGAGAGGTGTGCTGCTAGCATCTAGCAAGCATAAAGGAGAGATTGTTAAATAGCTTATGAAGCACAAGACAGCCCCTCACAACAGAATTATCTGGTTCACAAGATCTAATAAGACCCAATGTGGCAAGGATGAGAAATTCTGCTTCCGATTATTAACCTGTTTTTCCCTCCGCTAAAAATGCCACTTTATGTACCTTAACTACAATTTTTAGAATGCACTAAAATTTTCTATTCTTTCCACAAAAGAATACTTCCTTAAAATATACTCTTCATGGGGGATAGTGGAGGACAGGGTATGGTAGAGCACACTTTTAATCTTAGTACTCTGGAGGCAGATCTCTGTAAGTTTGAGGCCAGCCTGGTGAGTTCCAGGACAGCCAGGATTACATAAAGAGACCCTGCCTGTAAATAAATAAATAAATAAATAAACAAACAAACAAACAAACAAATAAATAAGCGAACAAATAAATAAATAGATAAATAAATAAATGAATAAATGAATAAATAAATGAATGAATGAATGAATGATGGATGGATGAGTGGGTGGGTGGATGGATGGATGAATAAATAAATAAATAAATAAATAGAAACTCTATATTCTAATACTCTTGAGATTGGACTATAGGATTTAAATGTTAGGTTTTTAGGCTTTGAGATTTGAATTTTTCTTTTTAAGATGCTTCATTTTTATACAAAGTTTCCTACTTGCTCTATTCTCCTATTTTCATTAAATAACAGTCACCCAAGAAATAACAAGTGGAGGTTGCATAAGGACACATATTTACATTTATTCTGTTCTGGTCATTGCTGTGGCTTACACACATACAAGCTGTTCAGTGGTTACTTGCTGAGTAGACTGCCAGGGCTAAGTCTTTGGAGGATGCCTGACCCTTTGCAAACTCATCTACCTACCAGCTCATCACCTAAACACTTTGATATCACATTATATCTTATGCTGGCCTTTAATTCCAGTGGTTTGTTTTGTTTTGTTTTTTACCTGATTTGGCTAAACCTATGGTCCCAGGTACAGACCTTAAGGCTGACAATCAAAGCTTTGCTTTGATCACTAAAGTTTCAAGTATGAATGGTAGGTGTACTTTGAGATTTTAAAAAAATAGAATTTGGCTACTGATTATATGCAAATAATGCACTGAGCTTTCATATCTGAGACACCAAAATTTTTGGGATGGCTGATACTGAAAGGGTGAGGAACAGGTATGTGATACAGTGATCTGTTATGTATTGTAAATGTCAATTAATTGCTCCCAGAGGCCTTCTTGCTGTCTGTTACTTTGCTTTCTAACCATTGTTTCTTATTGACTTTAATAAAATGCTAAGGCCTGTGATTGGGCAGAGAGGGAAGTAGGCAGGACAAAGGTTTACAGGCTTCTGGGGCAGAGAAGATCATAGGAAGAAGCCAGACAGGAAGGAGACATACGATGGGGTAGATGGAAGAAGATCATGCCAGTGGCCTGAAACATCGTCATAGAGGAAAGAATAACAGCCCAGGGGACATATGTACATATGGAGTCATATTTGGGGAACAGAATTAAGGGCTAACTTAGATGGGCTAAGATTGCACAATCCAGGCCAAGGCTTGTTAAAATCCATCAGATGTCTGTGTGATTATTTATAATGGCAGGTTAACACCGCCAACCAATTAACTATATTATAAATATTGGTAGTAATTTAATTTATATTTTCTACAGGTATACCCTTGAGATTGGTAATCAATCTGTAGAAAATATAAATTAAATACACACAAGAAATTAAAGTAGTAGGAACAAATAAAGCAGATACATTCAGAATCACAAAAGTGAAAGCACCATTATTCTGTTAAAAGCATAGAGTAAATTGCTGCTGCCTTCAAATGGAAAGGGCACATTTAAGTCTTGATCCCAATCCCATATTACAACAGTCACCAGGAGAATGTGCTTACACACCATCAGTCACATGCCTCAGCCTAAAACAGAAATTTCCAATTTTTTTCATTAAATTTAATTTTGTTGGTGTAGTTAAATTGTATCTATCTGCTGTTAAATCTTGGCTTTGTCATTCCTTTACTTTACACATCTCTGTTATATTAATTGTAGAATAGACACATTTTAACTGCAAGAAAAATAAAATATCCTTTATTTCCCTTTCAAGACACGAAACAAGAAACCCAAAATATGTTTGCTCTGATTATTCAAAACCCTATAAAATGAGTATTGCCATCTAATTTCCATAGAAAGGAGAACTGGTAAAATTCTAGCAACTAGTAAACAGTACAGTCTGAATTCAAATCCAAGATCTCAAAGTCTACAATTTCTATTGTTATATTTGTAATGATACATCACAATCTCCCAGTGAAAATTCTACTTAAAAACACTATTGAACACCTACTTCAGTGTTCTCTGGGCTTATAAGTAATACTAAAAAGATAGGTTCTTGCTGGACATGGTGGTGCCCACCTTTAATCCCATAATTTGGAAGACAGAGGCAGGTGATCTCTGTGAGTACCAAGCCCAGTCTGTTCTCAACGTGAAACTGAGGAGCCCAGAGGCCAGCATACACTTTGGTATGCTAATGCGCACGACATATAGCCTTTTGTCCCTTCTGACAGTGATAAGGAAATGGCTCCTTTGGTAGAGGGAAACTGGTGCCAGAAATAGGGGGAATGGAGTTTCCTTTGGACTTGACAAGCATATAAAGCAAAATCATAGTTTGAATCAGAACACAAATAGCTTGAATGTCTAAGTCTAGATTTTATTCAAGAAACAAATGGCCAATGATGCTTTTGGAACAATGAATCCTTTAAAAGAAATCCACACACAGCAAATATTAGAAGTGAAGGAACAGTAGAAACCTGCCTGCTTGCAAACTAGCCTTCATTGCTTAAACTTCATTTTCCATCACTCCCCACTATCATGCTACACTGACCCAGCCTAAATTGCCCTGGACACACACTGACCCTCTTAGAGCATCTTACAGCCTTACACAATGGTAATAACAAACTAACAATGTGAAATATTTTTCCAGATGACATATCCTAGAAATTTCATCTTCCCATGTAAAATCTTCACTGCTACTGAGAATTCAGACAATCATTACCATAAGCTCTTAGCCTGATACTCAATCTGCTACCAATTTACAGAATGTAATACTTAGCAAAGCTGATGTTCAATAAAGTTCCAAGTTTCCTCCTGCCATAAAACCTCTACTCACAGCTCCTTTCCTTGTTTTCCCTTTTTCTTCATCCCTCATCACAAATATTCCACTCCCAAAAGGCTTTCTTGCTGAGCATTTGGCATATGCCTTTAATCCCAGCACTTAGGAGGTGAGTCCAAGGCCAGCCTGGTTTCCATAGAGTTCCAGGTCAGCCAGAGTTACATAGTGAGACCCTATCTCAAAAAACAAACAAAACAAATAAATAAAAAGTCTTTCTTAACCAACAACTAGTTTAGGTCCCTAACCATTCTATTCTCTAATTTTATTTTCACTGTGACTGAATTATCTACCTCTCTGACTGTTCTTTAAAATCCGTAAGAAACTTAAAGAGAGGAAAGGGAAGCAAGAAGGGACAAGAGAGGAGAGCAGAGGAGAGGAGAATACAAGTCAGTCCAGGAGAGCAGGAGGGGAGAAGAAGAAAGGAAAGAGGAGGAGAGGGGAGGGAGGGAGTGCTAGTGGGAGAGGGAGAGGGAGGAGAGGGAGAGGGAGAGGGAGAGGGAGAGAGAGAGAGTGTGTGTGTGTGTGTGTGTGTGTGTGTGTGTGTGTGTGTGTGTGTG
>CAJQZJ010009486.1:7388472-7400281 GCA_907164525.1 Lophiomys imhausi | reverse complement strand
TGTGTGTGTGTGTGTGTGTGTGTGTGTGTGTGTGTGTGTGTGTGTGTACACTCCAGAGGTCAACATCGGGTATCTTCCTCAATGGCTCAGTAAGTAGAGTCATTAAATCCAGAACTCTAAGGCAGCTGGACTGGATGGCCAGTGAACTCTCAGGGTCTACTTTTCTCCCAGTCCCAGTGGTGATGTGGAGCCTGATTGAATCCATCTTGAAAAAAGATTCCATTTTGTATTTAGTTTGACTCAGAGCTGACCTCCAGTTCCAAAACAACAAAATGTACACATCCTTGCATTCCAGGGGTGTTCCCTCATCATCACTGGAAAGCTCACTCTGAGAAAACACCCAAAAAGTCTAAACAAACTTTCTGATAGTCAAACTGACCACAGCTGGTTAGTCAGTAACAACGAGCCAATCAGAAATGGACATGACTAGTTACCCAAATGTCATCCAAACATATGATAAAAAACCTGTTTCTTTGTCTGAGTCTCTATATAAACTCTGTACTTTTGGGTCTGGGGGCTCTCAACTCAAACTGCTGTGTCAATGAGTGTTGAGAGTCCAAGCTCTGAGCTTGACTAAACAACCCTCATATATTTACATCAGAGTTGGCTCCTGGGTAGTCTTTGGGGTCTCGAGAACCGGGCAGAAGAGTGACATTATCAGGGCATGCTGTCACAGTTCACCCCTTTGTTGTTGTGGTTGGTTTTTCAACACAGTTTCTCTGTGTAGTCCTGGCTACCCTGGAAACCACTCTGTAAACCAGTCTGGCTCAAACTCTGAGATCCACCTGCCTCTGCCTTCTGAGTACTGAGATCAAAGGCACGTGCCACCACCTCCCAGCTCACAGTTGACTTTTTTTGTGGGTATAGGGATCCAAAATCAGACCCTCAAGCACAGGAGCCATCTTCCTCACCCCTCTTCCTGTTTTGTGTTCACAAATAAACTTCCTAAACCTGGCACAATGGGAGCATATTAACATAAAATTAAAACTGCTAAATATGGTGTGAGTCCAGAGGTGTAAGAGATATGTTCTGAAATAATACTGCTACCTAACTATGTGAAATTAGGAAAGTAGCAATTCTATGATTACTTTCTTTATTAGCAAAAAATGGACAATAACTGCAACCATCTTTCAGAGTTGAAAAAATTACTAACTATAAAATGCACATATAAGCACTCTATAAAAGCTACATGACATTATTATTGTATTGCTCATCACTGACATGATTATCAGCTTTACTACAAAATGCGCCAGTTATACCTTAAGGGTACCTAACTGGTAGAACAGACACTAGATCATCAAGTTGGCAAACAGCTTGGGGTGGTTAGTTAGGAAACACTGTTTGGTCGCAAAGTGGGGGTCTATGCCTAGGGATTGGTAGTTGTGACAATTTAGTGTTAACAAGCAGCAAAAAATGAGCCTCGGGTAATTGAGGGACAGATGCGAGTAGATTTCTGTGAGTTCAAGGCAAGCCTAGTCTACATATCAAGTTCTAGACCAACCAGAGGTACTAATGAGACCCTGTCTTTAAATAAGCAAGCAAACCATTGTGAGGGCTTAGTGAGTAAAGGCACTTGCTGCCAAACTGACAATATGAGTTCGAAAGCCGGGACCAACATGGTTGAAGGAAAAAAATTAAGGTCAAAAAGAAAAGCAGCTCTAACTTTCCTAAAAGTTGTTCTCTGACATCCACACAGGTGCTGTGGCACAAGCACACCCACACTCTGCCGCAGAAACAAAATATCTTCCTAGGTAGCTAAAACAAATATAAATGTTAATATGGTACAGGTTAGGGACCAAAAGTAAAGAACTCAGGATCACAATCTGCTTTTTTATTTATAATTCTATTAAAATATTGTTCATGTAGTTATAATCTTTACATCACTATCTTAAATCTACTTGGCTGTTTGTTACTTTTATTTGCCTATAAGCAGATGTTTTAAATCTTTTACACATGTTAGCAGCCATGCAGGCTGTTAAGAATATGTCCCTTCCTCCTGTCAGCTCAAAGCCCTACCTCTTGTCTCCCTGGTCACACTGGAAAGGTAACCATCAGCTTTACCACTCCTTAAGTGGGGGATAGAGTGGGGTGGACGGAACACCTATGGTCCAGGGTGGAGACATGACATTCTGATCACCTAGCTCCCAAGATTAGAAAATAGCATACTATGGTCTCTCCTAAGAGTTACTCCAGCTCAGCCTGTCAACCACCTGATCAGGAGTCTACTCCCCACAGGGAAGGTGGTTTACCTACAAACTTGCTAAGGAGAGGGAGGAATTATTATCCCTTAAATGGGATAGTGTATTTACCCTTCCCATAAACCCTTCTTCCATGCAGCTATGTGCAAAGCTTCCACCAAGCACTTCGGAGCCTGTTCACTTTTCTAACTCAGAAAAGTCTAGCTTTTTCTTTTTCTTCTTTGTATTGTTTTCTTCAAGATACTAGCCAAAGCCTGGTTATGCATTCCCTGATCCTGTGGGCTTTTTTACTCTTTCTCTGACGTTCTCCCTCACCTTCACCATGTGACTTCTTGCTGACCTCCATTACTGAATCTAATTTTTAGGACCCTACAATAAAAGGCATTGCTTTCTCTCTTCCTGTTATCCACATCCCTTTTCCTCACAGCTGTCAGGGTTTACAGCTTGCTGCCCTGTTGTTTTTCTCTCAAATTCTAATAAAAATGTCCTCAAGTTTCCAACTCAGTTTCTAAATTGTTTTATTAACAAGACTAAGCACCAAAACAAGAAAAAAACAATCCCAATTTCCTTGGCAAAAAAATAAATAAACATTATGTAATCACTTTTATCTTTCAGATATATTTATGCCATCTAAAATCTTGTTTCAGCTAACTGTAAGATTACAAAAGATCATACTGCTTAAGTTCTTCAAACTCCTGTCACCAAGAACAACAGACCTAAGTAAGTGCATATGATGTCTGTGAGGGAGAAAAGCCTAACAGCTATCTGTAGCACAACAGAAGGAATGTGGGCCATTCAGGAGCCTTACACCATAGTCACCATGTGTATGGCTTATGCCACTGACCACAGCCTTTAAAAAAGAAACAAACTATTTAACTAACTTAGGAGGAAAGAAGGAAGCACTAGATTTGAGTTCACAGGGCTTAAATATACAAAGTAGATTCCTCTTTGGCTAATAGCAATAAGAAGTTATGTCAAAAATAAATTCTAAATTAGTTTAGAATTCTAAATTTCTTGTTTGCTGCTGCTAACCTCTTCTTAAGGAATGGCACATGTACTGAAGACAGACACTTGCTGCTGAGTGATTGCTTTTTCCCAATATCTTTTAGAACCAGGACCTCAGGCTTCCTTCTCAAAATGGATTGAGGGAAAAGAGAAAACTAAGAAAGACATCACTCTGGGCTGTAATAATTGCTGGTGGCAAATCATGTCAAACAGATTGAATGGGGATAAATTGGGAGACCGCAAAATGAATTAATATTTGAAAGACTCCCTTAACTTAGGATTTAAAACTGAAAATATAAATTAAAAGAATCAATTCTTCTGTATAAAATGTACTCTGAGCTCTTGTAGAGGACACAACTTCAGCTCTCAGCATACATATCAGATAGCTCCTATAATTTGAGTTCTAGAGGATCCAATGCTTCTGGTCTGAGGGCTCTTACATGCAAATGGAACATATAAATTCATGCAGGCACACAGATATACAACATATAACTTTATTCTAAATTATTAAATTCTATTCCGAAAGCATTATTCTGAGATTTTAAATATATATGTAACATTGAATATCACAAATTCTGAATTGCACAATGGTGTGATGATGACCGGAAGAAGAAGACATGATGGAAATGTAGTCATCATCTAACAAAACAGTCTTTCATACATCCCTTGCTCCAAGTCAGGAACTCCCAATCTTAAAACCATATAAGTGAGTGAGTCACTCACTTGGGGAAAGATAAAAGTAAAAAATTTTCAGTTTCCCAGATTCCTGAATATCCTCATCACTAAAACCTGGAGTCTAGTCTTTTCTACAGCAGCGAGTTTGATTAAAGGAACTGTTCCACATGAAAATACAACTCAGAGCCTGTGTGTATCATAGTCACTCATTCATTCTCATATCTGCATTCATGTTCTCTCCCCAATTCCCCTTTCCTTCACTTAACAGAACAGCACTTAACAGAAAATGCTAAATTCTGTAGCCCAGTGTAGTAGTGCACGCCTATAATCCCAGCACTCAGAAGGCAGAGGCAGGTGGATCTCTGTGAGTTCAAGGTCAGCCAGGACTAAAGTGGGTCCAGGACAGCCAGGGATCTGTTACACAGAGAAACTTTGTCTTGAAAAACCAAGGAAGCGAGGGAGGGAAGGAGGGAGGGAAATGTTAACTTCCTTTTTGTAAGACTCATCTGTGTGTGTGTGTGTGTGTGAGCACACGTGTGTGAGTGCACACGCGCCAACATGAGTACAAGTACAGAGGCCAGAAGAGGTCATTAGATCTTCTAGAGCTGGAATTACTAGGTATTTGTGAGCTACCCAACATGGGTATTAGGGACTGAATGTGGTTGTCCAAACTAAGAACTTCTTAATATTGGAATATTTTAATATTCAACCCAAATGGCTAAAAAGATGCTAACAGATTATGAGTATTGCTGCTCTTTCAGAAAACCAGAGTTCAGTTCACAGCACCATATGGAAGGTCACAGTCATCTCTAACTCCCGGTCCTGAGGATCTGGCACCTTTTTTCTGGCCTCCATGAGTACTGCATGCATATAGTATAAACATGCCTGCAAACAAAACACCTTTACACATTAAATAAGCATAAATCTAAAAACAAAAATAAAATTCAACACTAAGGAACATGATTCTATGAATATATAATTAAAAGAAACTGAAACACTGTTGAAGGACACACACAAAAAAAACAAAAAACCAAAAAAAAAAAAACCAACCAACTTTAGTGTGAATGTCAGTTAGGATGAAGTCATAGACTAATTACTGCACTAATTACAAACTTTACCCCAGATCATTTAACCTGATCATCCATTTACTAACAGACAATGTGAATAACCTTTCTGTGTAACATAATCATCTTTCTACCAGGTGAGGTGGTGCACGCCTTTAATGACAGCAGGATGCAGAGGCAGGCAGATCGCTGTGAGTTTGAGGTCAGCCTGGTCTACAAAGCAAGTCCAGGACAGCCAGGGCTGTTACACAGAGAAACTGTTTCGAAAAATGGAAAAAAAAATAATAATCACCTTTCATTTAACTTTTAAGGTGGTCTATCTTGTATCACAAAATGTATTACTAAAAACAGGAAGATTTTTTTCTTTCCTATTTATCCTAATAATACAACACACACACACACACACACACACACACACACACACACACAGACACACACACACACAAAACCATACTTACAAATGTGGCTAATTAAGTTATGAACTGGTAACAAAATCACACAATCAAATATCATTCATTGCCTTTTAATATCTTCAAGTCTATGAAATGCTGGAAAATTTTTTTGTTAACAGTAGTCTAGAATATTTTATTGAGATAAAATGCTTTAAAAAATACATATTCAACTTTAAAATCCTATCAGTCTTGAAAGTTTTTAAAGGCCTCATTTACATAGAAGTATCAAAGAACAATACATTTTAAAAACCAATCAAAGGCACATTCTAGGCCAGCCTGGTCTACAGAGAGAGTTCAAAGACAACCACAGCTACACAGAGAAACCCTGTCTCGAAAAACCAAAAAAAAAAAAAAGAAAACAAGAAGAAAGAAAGAAAGAAAGATTATTGTTTCTATTGTTTTAGGGCTGGGAGATGGTAGTTCACAACTTTAATCCCAGCACTTGGAAGGCAGAGGCAGCTTGGTCTACAGAGTTCCAGGACAGCCAGTGCTACAGAGAAAAACCCTGTCTCAATGAATGAATGAATGAATGAAATTATTTCACAAATTTCATTCATTATTTGGTAACATAGGGATAATGTTTAAAATACATCTTAAGTATCTGAACTCTAAATACAAACAAAAACATCTTCAAAAATCCAAACATTTAGTGACTCACATTAAACTTAATCATGTTACTTTAACATAATTTTACATAAACCTTAAATGGTTATCATGAATAAAACATTGCATTGGGATTGACAGGTATTCTCTTTTAACTCCAAAATAAAATGCTGATGTTGAAAAAGAGTATTTTCTCAAACCCCTGGCTACACTATCTTACAGTGATGAAAAGAGAGTAGGAAAAACATACAGATATACAGCTAATACATTTTTACATTTGTATCAAATTGTCACTTTTTCCCATTTATCTTCTTACATTTTAAGTTCTGAGAAATAAGTTACAATTTAGAAACTTCAAATGATGTCAAAAAATAACTGATAGAAAAATGGATATACTAGTACAAATTAAAAAGTATTATTTTAGGGTCCAACAAGATGGCTTAGCAGGTAAAGGTCCTTGCCACACAAGCCTGGCTACCTGAGTTTGACCCCAGGAATCTACATAAATGTGGATATACAGAAAACTGACTCAACAAATTTGTTCTCTGAACACACACTGCTTCACTTGCCCACACTTCATATATACATATACATACACACACATACCACACACACACAGATAACAAATATTTTAAGTGTTGGTTTAGAAATCTAATTATAATAAATATTTTGGCCTCCTAAAAATATAATCACTCAAAACAAATGAATTAAGGAGCATACTTCAATAAACATTTCCTATAAACTTAAAACTCTGATATCTCATTCATTCTGAAATTCTTTTCAGTGCAATCAGTGACTGACTAAAAGAAGTTATTAAGTTTAAGCAATCAAAGAGAAAGAAAAGTTGTCTTTTCTGCGGGAAGAAACAAAAGCTTGGTATTAAGGCTCAAGGCCAGTGGATGGGGCGAATGAGCTAGAAAATTGTGAGGGTTGAGGTTACAAATAGTCCACCTTAAGCTTTTGAAAACAGAAAATAAATGCAACACGCACTGACTATAAACCAGCAGCAAAATGTTTCAGTTTATAAGGAATGATGATGCTTCTGCTGGGGTAAAGTCACCTCACTGTGATCTCTGCACTGATACACACCCATCCCCCACTCCACACAGCTACTTCACAAACCTCCTGAATAAATAGGAGTATCCAATGTCCAGGGTAATGGGTGGTCCTGAGGTCTGGAACCAGAGCTGTATACTTTTAGAGGATGCTGAGATAAGAACAAAGTGTTTTGTGTTTGTTTAAATTTGAGTTGATGTAAAATCTTTGCACCATTATTGGCACAGTTCATAAACTCATTGGGTAAAGCTGAAAGAGTCAGGCTATAAACGCTAGAAATTAAATACTTCACAGTAAAATATTTTGGGCCTTCTTATAATCCAAATTAACTAATTCAATTTTCTCAAAAGTTGTCATTACATTTCAAAGGTACAATTATCCTACAACATGTTTTACTGCCAACAGAAGTTATTTAAATAAAATTATATGCATCAAATAAACTCCAACTTAATAAACAAGACAGTGAAATCAACTCACATGAAGTCACAATCAAGCACCTACTACTAAATTCAAAAGAAAAAGTGGGTTTTATGTTTGTTTTACTTGACTTTTCCTAGAACAGAAAGCAGGATTTACAAGTACTGCCAGGAAAAGACAAGCAAAGAATAGTCCTGACCTAGGCTTCTCTGACTCAATCAAGTGGGCCAGCAACCTGAGCCAAAGGGCACAAATTCCTTGCCATTCAAAACCTTCAACTGTGTGAGGGAAGAAACAGCTAAAAAGGAGAAATGTGCAAATTCCTAGATTTAGTAACCAACTAAAATTTTTTTGTCAAATACCTAAAAATAAATAAATAAATAAAGTCAACACTATGAATGAATTTTTCCTATCGTTTTAACCAATTCTAAAAAGGGAATCTTTTTTAGAAAATAAAAAGGACTCATTAACTTTAACATTTATGATTTACAGTGAGCCAACTATGTCAGATATGTGTCTATAAGATTCAATCTGATTAAAATAGGTGCTAAAAAGCATAACTACTTTGCAAGCACCACTGTTTGTATGTTGCATTGAAAGCATACTCAAAAGCTTATATAGACTTTGTATTACTGACCTAAGTATTTAAAGTAATAGATGCAACCCATGGTGCCACACTTTTGTTATTTACTAACCTAAAGAAAATTCATTTTATGTATGTTAAATGAAATAATTTAGGCATAACAGGATCTATAAACATCCTAGTCATTATTGTTAATAATCGAAGGAATTCATTATTTCCTAAATGAAGGAAAGAAAAAGGTCATGAACAAGTCTGTCCAAAGTAAAAGTGATTTGAAATTTACATGAAATCTTTATATCCTATAACACAAACTATAAATATAAATGAAAATCTTAGAGTGATTAGAAAATTAATGATACTTTATATAGAGTTCAACTTTAAGATTGATAAAAGTCACAGTTTAAGCTAAATTTGATATTTAAAAGTAAAATGTTACAACAAACTTAAAAGGCAACTGGGAAAAACAAAGTATATAGTTAGTGAGTGACACAATAAATTGTGAAGAGCAACTTCCTCTTCAAAATCTAAAACTATACTTTAAAAGACTATTAAGTATATTTAACTCAATGCGTGTGTGTGTCTCCAAGTGCCTGGAGTCCAGATCCATCAGATCTCCTAAAACTACTGTTATAAGAAGTTGTGACCTGCAACAAGTGCTCCAAACTACTGAGCAATCTCATCTCTCCAGTCCCTGTATATAGCTTGAAAAAGATTTTTTTAATTTTACTTTTTTGTTTTGTTCTTGTTTTTGAGCCAGGGTTTTACTCTATAATCCAGACTATCCTAGATTTTACTATGTATCATCTCAGAATGACCTGACACTCATTATATATCTAAGGCGAGCCTGAAACTTGGTGATCTTCCTGCTTCAGCCTCCTTAGTGCTGGGATTATAGGCATGAACTAACATGCCTATCCTAAGATTTGTTTTCCTTTTTTAAAATTTTATTTATTTTTGTATTTCATGTGAATTGGTGCATTGGTGTTTTGACTGTATATATGCATGTGTAAGGGTGTCAGATCTCCTGCAACTGGAGTTACAGCCAGCTTTGAACTGCCATGTGGGTGCTGGGAATTGAACCTGGGTCCTCTGGAAGAGCACCCAGTACTCTTAACTGCTGAGCCATATCTCCAGCCTCTAAGATTTGTTTTCTATCAGTTATTACCAAATAAAATTAGTAGAGCTTTATAATTTGACTTTATAGATAACAAAATGAATAGTAAATAGAAAAAATAAACTCTTTTGTCATTTATGAGCAATAATAATAAATATCATATTGAAAAGTGAGCCAAATTTATGGGCATACATGTATGCATAAAACTATAGTAGATGTGTGTGGAGTATGTTTGAACATGTGAAGGTCAGAAAGGAATCTGAGGTGTCCTGCTATGTCAATGTCCTCCTTATTTGAGACAGAGTCATTCTCTGAACCTGGAGCTAGGCTAGTGGCCAGTAAGCCTCAATATGATACTGTCTCTGCTTCCCACAGCACTGAGCTTACAGATGCACATAACCATGCATGGCTTTTTAAGTGTGTGCTGGAATCAGAATTCAGGTTCTCATGCTTGCACAGCAAGTACTCTTATCTACTAACCCATCTCTCTAGCTCCAAAATGTGCCAAAACTTAAAATGAGAGAGAGAAAGCGAGAGAAACCCAGGGAGCAGAATCCTTTAATATATCACTCAACAGTGAGGGCTTTGCATTTACGTTTACATTTATGTCCATGTTCTTCTCACACACAAAATTAAACAATCATTAACATCATTATCAAAGTAGACTGACTGAAATAGTATCTTTAGTTTATACTGAAGAAAAATAAATATTATACACCTGAAAAACAGATAAAAAAACAAATAAAACAACAATCAAAACAAAAATATCTACATGCCAAGTTATTTCCAGATCTTAGTTTATACCCTGATACTTCAGAGAGTGACTAGGAAACAGAAAAATTTAGTGTCTTAGTTATTGTTCTATTGCTATGAATTGACACCATGACCAAAGCAACTCTTATAAGAAACAAAGCAATTAATTAGAGGCTCACTTACAGTTTAGAGGTTTAGTTCATTATCATCATGGCAGGTAGCATGCAGCACATGTGATGCTGGAAGAGTAGCTAAGAGATACATCCTGATCCTCAGACAGAGAGACAGACAGACACTGGATTTGGCATGGGTTTTGAAGCCCACCCTAGTTATACTTCCTCCAACAAGGCCACACCTCCTAATCCTTCTAATCCATGCAAATTGTGTCAATCCCTGGTGGCTAAGCATTTAAATATCTGAGCCTATAGGGCCAGCCATTGCTATTCAAATCACCACATAGAGTACTCATTTTCTTAAAGAAAATACATATCTGTGACAAGGAAACACAATCTTCTTAATTCAGTATGAATACGTCTAATAATAACCTTAGTCATGTTAAGAAGGTGTGAGCCATGAGTTTATATTGTATAGGAAAAGATTATAAATCACTTAAGAGGAAAATCAGTAAAATGCATATAATTGATCTCTATTTTTTTTTAAGAACAAAAACTCCTCATGTGATGGTAATTTTCAGGCAGATTGAAATTACTAAAGAAAAATACCTCAGGAAAAATCAGAAGTCAATATGGACCTTATCTGACAAAAGATATTAATATATATATAAATAATCTTATCTGAAATAGGTTAAAGAAATCTGGTCAGTTACCAAGTTAAGACAACATAGAGATCAACAACTGGTCAATTGAATCTCTTCAAAAGTGACTATAAATGTGCAAAAGGGGATTCCCTGAAATGAGGACAATGTTCCATGTTATGAGGGGAGTAATGGTTATACAATTTGTCAAACTTCATCTAAATGTGTGTGTGTGTGTGTGTGTGTGTGTGTGAGAGAGAGAGAGAGAGAGAGAGAGAGAGACAGACAGACAGACAGACAGACAGACAGACAGAGAGAAAGAGAAAGGGGGTGAATCTATAAATATTAGTGAATATATAAACTGTAGATCAAAAATGATACAAAAAATAAATCAAACTCATGACAAGCTTTTGAAAAACATAGTCTTTTGAAAAAATATAGTGCTCAAATAAAGATGAAAACTGTAATCTGGCAGTGTTTATAGGCTCTAAATTATTTTCATAAATATGATGTCAACATCAATGAACTTAACCTTACCACTCTAAAATAGGATATTGTACCAACCACTTTTTAATCATCTGAACACTGAAGCTACCAGAAGTGACAAACCAAAAGATTAAAGCCCACCAAGTGGTCCTCAAGACCCCAAACCCTTACTACACCACACAATAAACAATAAATAAATGGTGAGTCCTTTCATTTGCCAAACTATTAATATACCATTCAGACACAGTAATATTGAATCTGCACAATATTGCTATACAAAGTACTACATTGGTATCCCTACTTATATTGCACAGACAAATAACTTCATCCCCAACCAAACATATAATATACTAGGATTAATCAGTTTACTTATCCAGAGTCTATACCATTCTATTAATCTATGTTCTTGTCACATATAAAGTTAAACAATTATTAACAGCATTATCAAAAAAGAATGATTAAAATAGTATCTTTCTTTAGCTTATACTGAAGAATAAGTACACATTATACACACCTGAAAACAGGTTAAAAATCCCACAGAACAACAAATTATTAAAACAAAAATATGTATATGTCAAATATTTCCAAACCTCAGCATGCATACACACACACACACACACACACACACACACACACACACACACACACA
>CAJQZJ010009486.1:7372791-7388462 GCA_907164525.1 Lophiomys imhausi | reverse complement strand
CACACACACACACACACACACACACACACACACACACACACACACACGTATATATATATGGTCTCATTATTATGTTGCCTAGGCTAGGCCTGAACTTCTAGGTCCAAGTGATCTTCCTATGTCAGCCTCTGGAGCAGCTACAACTATAGGTATGCTACACATTAAACAATATCATGTATCATAAAATGTTAAAAGTTCTAGAATTCACTGTAATAAAAATTAAGCTACCAAAACTATGCTACATTTTTACCAAATGTTGAAAAATGCTGTTTAAAACAGACCAATCTGGGAGCTGGGGAGATGGCTCTTCATGCCTTTTGCCCCCCCCCCCCAAATTAACAGGCATGAACCAATGTGTTCTGTAAAAGATTTGCTTTTCACCCACTATATTGAATATGGGCTAAGTTTTTAAATTTTTATGAAACCCAAAAGCTCCAAGGTAAGTGAAAGAATTATTAGATACTACTAGATGAAGTGGATTGTTATCTACCTACTTATTTAAAAAAACAATGTATTGTTTTCATTTGTTCTGAATAGTCATTTTAAAGGTGTATAAAAAATAATCATGAGCATGCAATACTAAGGGCGAAGCCTCATGTCAATTCCTGGGGGATTAAAGTCAATGTAGGCTCTTCAGTTGTATATATAACATATTATATATACAGGTGGGGATGCTGCATGTGGAAACTGCATGAGTGGGTAAAGCAGGTATATGAGAAAATCTGTGTATTTTCCTCCTAACTTTGTTGTGAACCTAAAACTGCTCTTGAAGAAAGAAATTCCTAAACACAATGAGTGTACTTCAGTGCATGAGCTCCTCCTACATGGCTCTGGGCTCATTAAAAAAAATGGGAGATGGGAAAGTAGAAGGGGGCATGAGAAAAGGAGGGAAAAAAACCTAAGGGATGCAAAAGTATGGTTTAAAAAGATATTTAATTTACTTCTAAATTTAAAATGAGAGTGACTAACTACTTCTTTTTAAATTTTTAAGTATATTTTTTAATCAAAAAGGAAGTATTCAGTCTTTCATGTTACATTAAAAACTTGCCAAATGCCTTTAAATGTGATTTTATGACTATGCAGCGCTAAAGAATTGTAGCTTACCCCAATTATCTGAAGTGGTGAACTAAGAAAAATCATCTTAAAATTTGATAAATTGAAAACTTTTTTTTTTGACAGTTTCCCTATGTAGCCCAGGCTGGCCTCAAGTTTAAGATCACTGTCTCAGATCTGGGATCACAAGATACCACATCCAGAGAAATGTTTTTAAAACTGGAATTTGAAGTTGGGGACTTAACTTTATGGTAGAGTTTGCCTGGTGTGCCCAAGGGCCAGGATTAGATCCTTCACATTAGGAAGAGGAAAGGGCATGTTAAATAGCCTTGAGAACAATAATAATCACATATTTCAGCATGTGAAAAGTGTGACCATGATAATGTATGTATGACAAAATTTAAATGTGGATCCTAGCAATCTAATGTTAGGATGAAGCCCTGAAATGTGAACTCACTGAAGTAAATATCTTCATACTTTATTAATATCAACTGTGTTCATTTTGAGACAGGGTCTCCCTCACTATGCAGTCCTGGCTGGGGTCAAATTCAGAGATCCTTCTGCTTCTGGGATGAAAAGTGTGTACCACCATGCCAGGCTTAAATATTTCTAATTCTTTCAAATGTTTTTTTTGACTTTTTTATGCTTATATTTTTATTTGTGTGTGTGTGCACATACAGAGGGGCCAGGAGACCAGAAGAAAATATCTGATCCCCCTGAAGCTGGAGTTACAGAAGGGTTGTAAGCTGCCCTATGTGGGTACTGATAACTGAACCTATACCCTTTTTGCAAGAATAGCAAATTGTTTTAACATATAAGCACACTCTCCAACATTTAATATTGAAATATTGTAGAAATTGAAAATATGTAGAAATAAAATGCTAACTAGGCACAATACTGAACTGTTTCATGTATTTAAATAGCAGTCATCCCTAAATATCTAATCGTATTTAATAACACTTTAAACTTATTACTATATTTTTTTCTGTTTGCTTGTTTGTTTTACACAGGCCAAAGCTCATACTGACTATTTGATATTTAACTCTTGATACTTCTGCCTCAACTCCCTTAGAACTGGGATTTCAGGCATACATCACTATACCCATCCATAATTACTTTTTATTCTTTTATTTTCATTACTCTTTGAGATGTTTTCTAAGCCAAGCAATAAAAAAAAAACAAGAAACATACAAAACCTTTGTAATTCATATATCTGTATTATTTGTGAAGAATACAATTTAGAAATAAAGACTATACAAGGAAAATACTAGTAATTGAAAAGAACTCAGGACATGCAGAACGGTCACTGCTCTTCACTGCTGAGCCCAGAAAATGGTTTTTTGGTTTGGTTTGGCTTTTTTTTTTTATGTGTTTCCAAGGTTGTCAGATCCTCTTGGAACTAGACTTACAGGCAATTTGTGAGCTTCCTAATGTAGGTGCTGAAAACAGAACTCAGGGTCTCTGTAAGAAACAAAACACCCCTGAGCCATGTCTCCAGCTTAAAAAAAAAGTTTATATTAAAATGTTTTCTGTCATATTAAATGGTAAAGAATCCCAAACATATAAACACATAAAGTGTGAAAAAGCATCATCAGGCAATTATGCTGCAAAGAGTTTTCTTAAGTGACATGAAGTCTTAGGAAATCAGTATTAAAACCTATAAAAGCTGGGCATAGTGGCAAACACTTTTAATCCCAGCACTGGGGAGGCAGAGGCAGGTGGATCTCTGTGAGTTCTAGGCCAGCCTGGTCTACAAAAGGAGTCCAGGACAATCAGGGCTCTGTTACACAGAAAAACCCTATCTTAAAAAACAACAATAACAAAACAAACAAAAACCAATATCAAATTATTTAATCATCATGCAAATTTTCTAAAAAGCTTCCATCGTATTTAACCCTTATTAAAACCTTGTTACTTTGAAAAAAAGAGCCAGTGACCCTGTCTAGGCAACTAAAACATGTTTCTATATACAATCTGATCTTAGCTGCAATTTTTTTAAAACTTACTAATATAAAGAAACTGACAGGCATATTAATTATTAGCACTTACAAAATAACTATATATTCTATATAACAATATATTCTAGTTGATGAAATTTCTTGGTTTAAGACCCTTGACAAGGAATACTTCAATTGGGACAAATCTTTGTGCTTTGTATTGGATTCTTGACCAATTCCTCTGAGATGGGAACATACAGAGCTTAGTAACAGAATGCTTGCCTAGCGAGTACAAGCTGAAAAGAAAGGAAGTATGAAAAAAATTTTACACACTTAATAGTTATATATTGTTAATTCTTTATAAAATGTGTATTACTGAACATCAACGATTCATTATTAACATGGGTCTGAATACACGATTTTTTGACCATAGAAACATGATCACTTAAATCACATGTTAACAATAGAAATCACATGAAGATGGTCATTTTAAACCTACAAAGGTCACTATCTGCCAACAGTTGAATCTCATCCCTTTTACCTATGTTATCTAAAGACAGGGGAAGTACAACCCTATGCATATGTCCAACTTGAGGATTCAGATATCACCGGAACTACAAGAGAGTTTAGTTATATTAATTCCAACAGATTTTAAATATAATTATATAACTAATCTACAGAGCTACATATAAAATTTACTACAAAGAACTACCTATCAAGACAACTTTACTGCTATGAAATAAAAAATATTGTGGGCATAAATTTTAAACAGTAAAGACCCTGAAAATAGTTTATTTGGGGGCTGGAGAGATGGCTCAGCAGGTAAGAGCACTGACTGCTCTTCCAGAGGACCTCAGTTCAATTCCCAGCACCCACATGGCAGCTCACAGCTATTTGTAACTCCAAGATCTGACACACTCACACAGACAAAACACCAATGCACATAAAATAAAATTGTTTTTTAAAATCATTTATTTTGATTCCTCAAATATATAACATTAAACATGTGGCTAAAATACTACAGCACATGTACTTTTGGGTACAAACAAGAGCAACAAGATGGTGTAGCAAGGAAAGTACTTGTCCCTTAAGTTGAGTAACTTGAGTTCAACACCTACAAGGTGAAATGAGAGAACCAACTCCACAAAGTTGTCCTCTAATCTCAACACACACAACCACACATATAGCACCCATAGACACACAATAATAATAAATTATTTTAAAAAGCCAACTTGACATAAATACTTCACAAACACTGGTCTAGCTGGACATTTAAATTTTCTAATTATGATTTATACATATTCTTATATAGTAAACTAATATTAAAACATAATAGAGGAAATTTAAAATAAAAAACCGGGTGGCATGTCTTTTAAAAATGCTTATACAGTAAAATAGCCAGATTTAAAAGCAGTTTTTAAATATTATAGAATAGTTCTGAACCACCATCAGATTTTAGAGGGATATTCACAGTTCCCTAAATACCTCACTTACAACCATCTAACTTTTACTTTAACTAAAATCAGCAGGAATTCTGCTTTCTTCAATGTAATAATTCAAATAATGCATAATTTATTTGTCAATCAAAAATTTAAAAGCTAAGAGCCTTCATTTAAGCACTGTCCCTTCACATGTGCAGAGACATATATGGGAAATATTAAAAGGCAATGTTTATAATATAGAAACTGCAACACACATTTATGACATTTATCAGCAATATATTTTGAATTCAGTGATAGGAATGTTAATCAAGTATCTTCCTGAAGATTTTAAACTGGATGCTTCATAGGTCTAAACACTAACACTGGTTACTAAAATGGCTAGTATTTTAATATATTTCTATTTCTTTTAAAAATATATTTTAAAACCTAAACAAATAAAACCAAATTATAACAAGGTGTGATTAAACAAAAAAGTGCTATTTTTTTCATTTATCATCTATAAAACAAATTTATGACATCGTAAAGGACAATTTAACAGCCTAAAAAATGTTCAAAGGGCAAGTAAGAGCCCAAGAAAATAGATTTATCAATTTTAGTTATTCAAACTAAGAAATTTTTTAAAGTATACCAGAATATAAAACATAAATTTAGTAGCCTATTTCCAGGTATTTACTTACTATTGAAATTGCTTCATTTCACAGACTATACTTATCCTTCCACTGTGAACAGCCACTAATGACAGGCTCTTAGGAAAGAAAAACACAAACCAGCATCAGTCAGAGAGCTGTGAAGCACAAGAGCACAGCAGAAGACTGGCTTCCTGTGCTCCTCCTGGTCATAGATGCAATTTCAAAGGACCTTCCTTATTTGGAGCATGAGGTGGAAATGTCACCAGGAACAAGTAACACGGTGTCAAGTTTTTTAGCAGAGAAACATCAGTGTTTCAGACATGGATCCATGCCAGTCAGTATACAATATAAGATTCACTCAGTTGCTTTTAACTGAGATAGTAAACTGAAATAAACCTCTCTCCTCATTAGCCTCTTTATATCTATGAACTTACTAGAAAGTTTTTATTTCCTTTACTTGCAAACTGTAAACTCTTCTTAACCCTGAAGCAATTAGTTAACAGAAATGGATTTACAAGAAAAGAGTAGTTATTGTTTCCTGGGGAAATTTTTTTAAAATGGTAAACAATGACCATCCGTTTGCCATTTAAGTATTAAAAAAAAAAAAACAATTAACACGATATAAGCAATTGTAGAAATTTACCATGCAACCATCAGGTTTTAAACAGCCACTTTTGGCTACATTTTTTAAAAAAAATCAGTCTCTTAAAGAGACAGTTGATCCCAGGATCAACAACCTAAGGGAAACAGTTCTTAAAGGTTTGGTTACTAAGAATATTCTCTGGCATTTCTTCAAATCGACTCTTCATTAACAATATTCTGTTTCATTTTACTATAGGACCAAATTATTTTGACATAAACCTGAAAATGACTAGAGAACAGACAATGATAGTAGTACTGTCTTTAGAAGTATTAAAATATAAAGTACCTAAAATTTTTTACAACTAGCAAATTGTTTGGCTTTTTAATAACTTTCAAGGATCCACCAGTGTTTCTTCCTGCATTTCCCATTCATTCACTAGACACAGGCAATATGAAGCCAATAATACTGGATGCTGCTGCTTTGCAATTTCATTGTCGAATGAAGGAAAGGTTTATTAAATAATATCAACCCAAGCCGGGTCAGTGAAGTATCAGACTTCATTTTCTATTTAGAAAAACATATCCTAGAAGGGACTAGTACACATGCCCTGATTTTAATGAATATTTTTGTCTTTCAATGTACTTAAGAGCACATTTTTCTATGTCTATTAACATAACTACACACCAACTCCCACACACGGAGGAAACAAGTAAAGAGGGGATTAAAAAGTCGGGCTTACTTGGTGTACAAATACATCCACTGGAATATCCAAGGGGTTTCCCTCTCGGCTTATCATGGAGATGAATCCAAACCCCATGCGCACGTTGAACCATTTACAGTGGCCAGTTCCGTGCAGAACCTGAGATTCGTCCTCTGCCAACTCAAGCACTTTTTCTGGCTCTTCACCTTTGCCTGCCCCGCCTGACATGGAATAGGAGAAGAGTCGGTTAGTCTGCATTTCTATACGCTGCTCATCAAAGGAAAAAAACTTCTTCCTTAAAGAGGAAACGAAGATAGAAATTAAAAGTTTGGTAAATATTTTCCTTCTTAAAAAATATTTAAAACAAAAAGGGTTAAAAGCAAAGCAAGGGAGAAGCCACATTGCTGCACCGCTCACACTAGCTTCCACGTTTCTGTATGTCCGCATACTTTTTCGTCTATCTCCTTCGCTCAGTAACATTTTACAGTTACAGCCTGTGACACTTCACTCACACATGGCTGACCTCATACTATTCCAATTTACAGATAGTAATTTTTCAGCGAGATTGGTTTTCTAGCAAGCAGAAAGAGAAAAGAGAAATCCTAAGGATGGTTGGCTACTGGTTAATGCACATGCGGCAGACGGGAATCCCGGGTTATTTGCAATGTGCATTCCCCTCCCCCTAACTTTCAATTAAAGTTAGGGTAGAATGGGGGAGGGGGCAGGTGTATAAAAGTTTTCTTGGGCTCACTAACTGAAACTGCGTAATCACACGCACACAATTCAAACAATAGCCCCCTGAAAGCTTTTCAAGTTGTGAATCAGTGTGGGCGGTACAAAACATTTTGGAGATCTGTAACAATAGGTTTGCCAAAGCCCCATGGCACTCTAACAGGGTGGGGAGGTAATGCCCAGTATTAGGATAAAAGGGAACAGGCGAGAAGGGGCGAGAAACTGCATAGTGGGGAGAAGCAAGGGGGAAAAGAAGAAAGAAATCACAGTAAAACAATAGAAAAGAAAATTAACCTTCGGCCATGTTGCCCCACCGGCCCTCAGCTTCAAACTCGAGAGATGAAAACTTTCCCTTTTGACCGGAGTGTTCTTCAGCATCAGTCTAACATCTTGATTTTGTGCGATCACAAATTTAGTTCGCATGGTCTAATGTGCTTTCCTTCTTTTGATTTTTTTTTCCTCTTCTCTCTCCAGTTTCTGGCCCCCTGAGCACACGTGACTTTGTCAATTACATGCTTTCTTGCTACTAATTTCACCTCGGATCCTTAAGGGGCTGGCAAGAGGAAGAGATAACCAATCGCCATTTCATCTGTGCTGACATCAAAATAATTTATGAATGAACACGGAAAACTCAAACATGTTATCTTAAAGACAATTTGGGATGCTTCTTTATGACTAATCACAATGCTGATTTTATACTATTTAAATACAACGAAGGGCCCTTGTGAATCGCTGGTTTAGAAAGGCGACAGTCAGTATATGTGCACACGCCTGCTCTACACACAAGCCTCTCTGATCTCATAGGGGGAGCCATTTAAATAAAGTAACTGACGTTATGATTCCCCACACACAACCCATAAGCATTCTGCTATTCCATAGAACCAACCACCCTAGGGACGTAATTTAATATTCAATCCTTGGAGGAAAATAGGCAATTCCTAAATCCAAATTTAAACTTAATTACATAACAATTAACTTCAGATAACATAAACCTCCAAAAGGCAAAAGCACATCTAATTTCAACCAGGAATTTTTTTTTAATTTAAAATAAAATCCTACTGAAAGAAATAGATACTAATGTCCTAACAATAGTGTTGCTCATATCAGAACATTTTTTGAGAGGTATAGTAAGAAATTGTACTTCACAGGTTTCTCCGCCATCTCTTTCCGGGGGAGGAGATGTGATTAATGACTTCCTAAATTACAGCCCAGTTTTTCAGCCTAACATAGAGTGAACCTCAATCAGTGGTGATTGTTCCCCAAGAGCAGGAGACTCAGGGCAGAGGGGGAGGGGAGCCGCTCCAGGAGGAGGTGAAGAGGGATACCGGAAAGGCGACTGTGGAAGAAAAAAGCCTGCTCTGCTGGGGTGGGGAGAGAGGGCACATGGGGGAAAGGTAAATCCGTGTAATATTAACTGGCCCCTGACATCTTAGAAGTCTATTGCCAGCCAGCAGATCGGTCAAATTCACGAGACTATAATAACGAGGTGGGCTCCTCCCATCCCTTCCTGCCAACCTGCATCAAAACACTTTTTGCTTTCCAAATTGGATTTGTTGTGTTTATAAAAATATTAATCACTTATCAAATATTTTAAAGCATTATATAACAACTAGAAGTGCCTTATTTCTTTAAAATATAAAATATTACCTGTTTTGAAACATTATACGGCTTCCACCAGTCTTTCACTACCCCATCCCCCCATTTTCTTAAACAAGTAGTTTACAGAAAAACTGTAGATACCACTTCCCTTCTTCAAAGTTACCAGCTGACCCTCCCCCACCATGCCCGCACACCCCTCACCCATCTCTCCAAGCCAGCCCACACACTGCTTCACACAAACTAAAATGTGGGATTATGAAAAATCCACACAGTACACCTATTAACACCCCTTCTCATACTGAAAAACAAAAAATAAATTTAAACTAATTGGCTCAGGTCTGAAAATAATCGATACATAAAGAAATAAATTATTTTCAGCTGTTTGTGATAAATGGTGTCAATCAAAACTGAACATTTTGGAAAGATTTTTCATCTGTTTCTTTCTTTTGTTGTTCTCAGGAAGAAAGCAAGCTTTTATTTATTTTGAGAAGGATAACAATGTGCCAGCTGGTGGAGAGGAAAAAAAAATCCAAAGGATTTTCCAAGTGTAACAAGTTCGGCATTCTGAAGAGACTGCTTGCTAGCTAAGTACTTATTAAACAACATCTTAGTAGTAGAAATGGATTACTCCCATACATTACATTATACATTATAAACAATCAAAAATTCTGAATGTTAGCTTTTGTAATTAAAAAAATTACCTTTAAAAAAAATCTAATATCAGGGGCTGGAGAGATGGCTCAGAGGTTAAGAGCACTGGCTGTTCTTCCAAAGGTCCTGAGTTCAATTCCCAGCAACCACATGGTGGCTTGCAACCATCTACATTGAGATCTGGTGCCCCGGCACATATGTAGAGCAAATACTGTATACATAATAAATAAATAAATGTTTAAAAAATCTAATATCAAATAACCTGAAAAGGTATTCATGTAAACTGGCATAGTGCTATTATTTATCCAAAAGATTAAAAAATTATCAGTCCTGTAAATTTTGGTTTATGGTGAATTACATTTTATCCACAAGTCTGTTTTATTTGTAAAAGTTTACTTAGAATCAAACACACAATAAGTGGATTCTGAGTCTGTGACTTCTTAAACCTAACAAATTGCAGATATATTTATAGCATGTGTAAAGTAAGAACACCACTGCTGAACCACATTGGACAGTACAGTTATGGGACTCACAGTTGTGCCTGATTAGGGGCCTCCAGTATTCAAAGCATTAAGGTAGGGTTCACCAGACTGGTCACTGGTGTCAGAGGTTATCAATCCATTCATTTCCTGAGAGGGACATCAGCCTTTCAAGTTATGTAGAAGGCTTTTTCAAACTAGGAACCCCGAGAAAACATCTAAAATTCATTCACAAAGAATTTAAGGTGCAACCATTTACACACCTCGGGGTGGGGAAAAGAGAGAGAAAGAGTTAAGGGAACGCTATAAAGGAACAGGCAGGAAGTAAGGAAGTTTGAAAGGGGGAGAGTGGAAGGAGACAATCTCATCAAGTCAAGGATATGGTGCTGTCTTTAAATGGATTTCTGCCCCCTCCCCAAAATCTTTTGAGCCTTTTGATAAACTAACCATAAGCTCTTAAGGCTAGTATGATTCTATCACATAAAATGGTTCTTTCAGTCTCCTACCATGCTTTTCAATTTGTCACCTTCTCAAGTCTTCTGGTTTTAATTTTTTTCTCATTTCCTACTTGATTTTAGTGCCAGAAAGACCCGCGTTTGACTAAAACGCACGTTTTAAGCCTTCAAAAGCCAAATGTTGCATAGTTTGATTTATCATAGCTCTTCCAAAATGTCTTTAAAAGGAGCTCAAGTCCTACCCTTTTCCCTCAACTCAACACAGGAGGGAGGGAATGACAAGCAATCTATCGAATGTTCTTCCGTTTCTGAACTGTGGGCTTAGGTTTCCCAGTTGTTTTTTTTTTTTTAAGTTGGTTTTCTCATCTCAGCTGCTCCACAACACCATACTGCAAGAACCTCCATCCTTTCTCACTGTTCGAAGCAGTGTGTAACTTCTGCTAACATGCTTTGGTTCCTGTGAAAACTATGAGGGGCTGTGGCACAGCCGAGACCTGTCTTGTTCACTACTCAGCAAGTAAGCAGAGCTCAGGCAGCCCTAGCTGTCTCACCAACTAGCACCTTCCTGTGCAGCTTCTGCCCCCAGGGTCCCCAAGCCTCCAGTGCCCCAGATCCAGTGTCAGACCCCAGGGTTTGTATGCCTGCCCTTTCCTTCTAACAATTTCCACATCTTTCTGTCTCCTACCCCCTTACATTTTACCCCTTATTCCACCATCTTCCCTCTAGAAATTCAGTCATTCCAAACAAGGCTATTGATGTCTTACTACGGGACTTTTAAACCTTTGTCATCTTGCTCTTCAAAACAAACAAAAGAAACCCTTATCATCACCACTAGGACAAAACATTAGCCCCCAATCTTTTTTTTTTATTTTTTTAACTGAATTTACGCATGTCTCATTTATAATTCCATCTCTTTATCTGTGACATTCCAGAGCGTTCTAAATCTAAGCAAGGTCCAGCAGAGACTCAGGAGAAACTCAGAAAGTGACTGCCCCCGCCCCCATCAGCAATGCTTAAAATGAGCAAACTGCGGAGCCTGAAAGTTGGGAGTCTGGCAAGCAGTTAACACATCAGCAGCGCCTTTCTCAGAAGGATCTGGAAAGTGAGGGGCAGGAGAGGACTGTGGATTTGGGGACCCTGTGTGTCCCCGCGTGATCGTCCCCGGGCAGCGCGGGCAAAGGCTATCGACCTGCGTCGAGGGAAACCGATTCCACCCACTCAATGTATTTTAGCCAAGCAACGGGCAGTAACTCTCTGGTGGATTAAAACAGGGGGTCAAAGGAAATGAGACCTCGACTGAGTGTGTTAGCAGGGGCACCCCAAAACCTGGAGGCGTTTTGTTTTTGTTTCCAAAAACAAAATCCCGGTCTCGTTCATTTTTTATTTTAGAACGAGGAAACAAAAATGCCTTTACTTCGAGCAATTTTTTTTGTTAGAGTTATTCAGAGTTGTCAAAATCTCTTAATTTTTTAAAAAATGCCTCCTGAACTATATTGCTCGGAGACTATTGTGGTAACTGAGTAACTTGTTGCCATAAATCTTAAGTTTTTCACTTAAATCACTTTTATATTTCAAAAACAAATTGTAAAAGGTTTAGGTCAGGTACTTTTACAATAAAACAAAATTTGGAACAATAAAGTTCATAAAGCCACCATTTGTAAAAGTTATTTTGAAAATCTAACAAAATTTCATTATAACAGCATTTCTCTTATAATAAAAGGAAATAAAAATCGAATATTACTTTTCTCATACATTTGTAAGCTATGTCCAACAAATACTTTTGTAAATTATTTTAGTTAAAATAGTAACTTTGTAGACAATCATCTAGTAATAAAATAATCATCTAGTAATAAAAAAGTTTCACATAACTATTCAGAATAGCACAAAAGAATTTAACTTGAAAAAATGATAGTATTTTCCACTTGTATTAGTTGCACGTGTACACTTCATAATCCAAAGATCACTTTACAGTAAATAGAAATGTCTGAGTCTATAGGATTAAAAAACACAAAGTACACATATTTATTGTCCTTCCCCTAAAATCACTCACAGGTTAACTATCTAAAGCCTCATCTCATAAAAACAAATAATCAGCTAAAAAGAGTATGGTCTACCTTTTAGGATTATTTCAATATTTACTCTGAAGAGTTTACTGAGGGTAGAAAAATAGGAAGGTGAAGAAAGGTGGGGAATAAAATATGAGAATTGTGGAAGCAGTAGAAAGCAAATCCTGGAAAAGAAAATCATCTAGTTAAAATCTGCAGGCTGCAGCTCCAGTCCCACCTCCACCCTGCCTGGAAGCCTCTGATTACTCACTAAACTGCTGGGGCTTCAGTTTCCTGATCAACTGCATGAAGCCAGGGATCCCATTGATATTCAAAGCCTTTCTGTTTAAAGCCCAGCCTGTAACAACCTCTTTAGTGAAAGTGGTACCTCTCTCCTCTAACCCCTTTTTCATGAAGAGGAAAAAAGACAAGAAACTTTATTGCAGTCATTTAACGCATTGGTGTTAACATTTTTTTTCCAAACAAAAAAAGTCTAAAATGCCAGTTTGCCTCCAGAATAGCTCTGTAATGAATTGTAATAAGAAGGGAAAATTTTGTTTCTGTTTCTAAAAACAAAGTTTTGGAAGAAAGGAAGTGATATTTTAACATTTTGTAGCAACTTTTAACAGTGTTCTTTTTCATGAAACTCACTAGAGCACCATCAACATGTTAAGTTTTATTCCACAAAAATAGTGCTTGCCAAAAAGGTAGCATTGGCTATGGCTTCTCCACCAAATGTCTGATCCTTTCACTGACCATAAAATCCTTATTAATAAATTTAATATTAAAATATTTTATTATGAATCATTATATATTGTGTAGATCACAACTCTTATGGAATGCTTTCAAAGGTACACTAGTCTAAGACCCATTCAGAGCCAGATGTGGAGACATACACATTTAATCCCAGCAGTCAGAGCAGAGACAGGCACAGATAGATCAGCCTGGTCTACTCGGCAGGTTTCAGGCCAGGCATGGCCACACAGTGAGACCCTCTCTCAAAAACAAGACAGGAAAAACAAACCAACTGACCTCAGACAGGTTTTTAACTCATTAAAGCCAGAGAAATAAAATATTATCAAATAAGAGTATTACTGGAAAAAAATCAATAATAAAAAATAATAAATTCCATTTCCAAAGTCTAACTTCAAACAATTCTGCTTCACAGTAAGATAATGAGCGGATTTTAGTAGCTATACATGAAGAGCAATATAAATGATACTTCCTGCATTAGTGACGTGAAATTTCCCCCCAAAGTCCACTTTCCATAGAGTGAATTATTTGAAAACACTACCGTATCTGTACTTTAAGTCAACAGATATTTGTTAGAACCTATTGGGATCACAGAAATGAATAAGCAATGGATTTGTTTCCATAAGTGTTTAAGTATGTTATCTGTTTTGCTCAGGTTATGAAAAAGAAAATCACAAAATCAAACACTATCCAACAGACGGTGGGAGTAAGTAAACATGGCACCCACACAACTGTGGTGGGAACAGAAGTTTTACAGATAGGATATTCTTAATGGAGTATACTAGAATATGATGCCAATCTTGCCCGTGTGGAAAAATCAAAACAGAAAAATCCTTAGGGTTGGTCAAGTCCATTCATATGCCTTTACTGATCATTCAAGGCATTAGGTTAAGTAAAACATTTAGTTAAAAAAAAAAAAAAAACCAGACTAACCTGGGGCTGATGAAACCTGGTTGAATGACCTCATCATCTTCTGAAGAACCTAAAATCAAAGAGCTCAAATCAGTGCTACAGTGGTTGCCTATTTAATTTCTGCTTTTGCAACTTAACAACTCATTAAAAACAATAAATGTCCATATTTTAATTGTGTTAAGTCACCTGCAAACTGGTCTTTATAAAATTCACCTCACTGAGTTGATAACAATTTGCAAAACAAGATGATAACTTATCTGTTACTTCTATCAAGGGACATTGGCTTAAAAAAATAAAGCAAGCACATTAAGATGCAATAATCACAATTTTATGAATGTAGCTTTAAATATTTCCTTTTGTTTTTGTTTTCTCTCGAGACAAGATTTCTCTGAGTAACAGCTCTGGCCATCCTGAAACTCTTTTTGTAGTCCAGGTTGGCTTCAAATTTACAGAGATCCCTCTGCTTCTGGGATTAAAGGCGTGAGCTAAATATTTAATACTTAATTTTATACTGTAATTCAAGGATCTCAATTTTTTTTCATTTAAAAATATACTTGACCTACAATATCACGCTTCTTGATAAATTTGACTATCTAGTCAGATATATTTTAGAAGACAAATCATAAGAAATTAATCATGCTCCTGAGAAACTAATTACAAACCTTTATCACTGACTACTAGATCTGCTGTTGCACTCAGATACTCAGTTTTTCTAATTTTTTCAGATAGCATCTCAGTGTAGCCCAGGCTATCCTCAAACACAGAACAATCCTTTTGCCTCAGTCTCCCAAATCCTGTGATTACAAGCATGACTCACTGTGCTTGTCTTCAAATATTTTTGAGTGGGACAGAAAGGTCTCACTATGTCATTCTGGGTCCTAGAACTCACTATACAGACCAGGCTGGGTCTTGAAATGGAAATAAAATTCTAAGTATTGATGTTTCTAGTGTAGCTATTAACAAATGCCACAGCACAATGAAATTAGTAATGAGCAGGCCACACAAGTAATGGCATTTGGAAGAGAAAATCCTGTTGACCACTGAGTTATCATTCAGTTAGTAAAATTTTAAAAAACATATTAAACTTTTAAACAAAGTTTAAACAACAGAACTTGCACTCAGAGATCTACCTGCCTATGGAATACTGGGTGCCACCATACCCAACTTTCAAATACCCTTTTAAGATAAAATTACTTGTATAATATTTAATTAATTAATAATTAACTATAGCTGAAGATATCAAATACCTATTAGCCCAATTTATTTTCCTGGTTTTTCGAGATGGTTTCTTTATGTAGCCCTGGCTATCCTCAAACTCACTCTGTAGACCAGAATGGCCATGAACTCGCAGAGATCTGCCTGCCTCTGCTTCTAAGTATTGATGTTTCTAGTATAGCTATTAACAAATGCAACAGCACAATGAAATTTGTAATGAGCAGGCCACATAAGTAATAGCACTTGGAAGAGAAAATCCTGTTGACTGCTGAGTTATCATTTAATTAGTAAACAAGAGATTGTTTGAACATGCATCTAATAATCTAATATAGTCAATGTTTCACTTTCCTTACCTAAGCTTTAAACTCTGTGTCTACTATATGAATTCACACACACACACACACACACACACACACAGAGAGAGAGAGAGAGAAAAAAAGAAGGAAGGAAGGAAGGAAGGAAGGAAGGAAGGAAGGAAGGAAGGAA
>CAJQZJ010009486.1:7346309-7364471 GCA_907164525.1 Lophiomys imhausi | reverse complement strand
ACCGCACCACACCCACCCGCGCGCACCCCGGGCCGCCGGCAGCTTACCTCCGCGGCCTCATGGTCCCGCCGCGCCGCAGGCCGGCAGCCGGAGAGAGGGCGGCGGCGGCGTCCGGGAGCCTGTCACTTCCTGAGGGAGCGTGGCCGCGGGGGCCGGCACATCGCCGGCCGGAGGGCACGCGGAGTCCCAGCGTGGGGGCCCGGGCGGCCCGACCTCCCGGAGCCCTGCGCCGGGCGGAGGCTCTCGCTCGCGCGCACCTGCCCGCCGCCGCTCCGAGCCGCTGCCTTGGCTGCCCGCGACGAGCGCGCGAGATCGAACCCTCCATTCATTCCCCGGGGCGACCCCCGGCGTGCGCGCGCCGCCGCAATGGAGGACTCTTTCCCGGCGCGCGCCTGGGGCCGCGGCCACGCGCCCGCCCTCCCACCGCCCCGGCGGACCCGCTCCGGCGCGTCCCCGAGGCCTGGGGGCGCGCAGGGCACGCGCGACGGCCGCCGCCGGCCACGCTCGCCTTCTCGGCCCTGCGCTTGTCGCGCTGAAGCTGAGAAGACCGGCTGGCTGGCCGCAGCCGAGCGGCTCGGGTTCGCTGAACTCAGACGCAGCGGAGGGCGAGCGGTACCTAACTGCGCCGTGCACGACAGTAAGGAGAAAGTGCTTCTGAATCCAATGAGCGGCATCCATCATGTCAGAATTTTGAGGGACTTGATTGACCTCCGCTGTGCTAATGAAATGTATATTCGATTTCAAATTCGGTTAGGCGTACGAATTACCACATAGAAAGCAATAACGTCGGAGGCCAGAAATGAGGCTGTGTGTGGAGTCCCTCCCGGTATAGCTTCCCACACCACTGCGGTTGCTCGTGTTTTATTTCTGGTAATTTCACTAGTTCTTTCTTGACGAGTCTTCATTCCATACTCGCAGCGATGGTCAGCAAGCTGCAAAAATCATACACAGATATTTAGCCATGTTGATTGACTGTTGGTTGGAATTGATAAAAAGCGATTAAATATTTCAACAAATAAAACCAGGTTTGTTCAAAACCAAAATTACAGCGTATGGAAACAAACTAAAATTGTAAGACTTAGAAAATGACCAATAAGGGCCAACTAGCTGCATGATACTCTCACTTAAACGGCAAACCACCAAACCATTGCTATGTTAAGATGACTATATCCTCCCTTCGAATGTCTGGATTAAGATTCAGAAGCCAATTCGGCTATCTGCAGCGCTGCCTTCTAGGAAAGTGCATTTCTGGCTTAAGGGGTGAGATAAATCAAAAAACTTATCATCTAAATCCTATTGTGATTCCTCTAATAATTTACTAATTGGCTCCTTTGAACTCATACCCAAGTTGGCTATCCTCTTCTCCAGTGAGATTTACGTTAAAGATACTTTGTTCACTGGCAAAAACAAAGTATTTTCATGATTTACTGAATAGTACAGTGGATTCTTTTTCTTAAACATGTGTGTGTGTGTGTGTGTGTGTGTGTGTGTGTGTGTGTGAGTTTTCCAGCATGTGGACATGGGGGGGGGGGGTGTTGTCAGTTCTCTCCTTACACCATGTGGGTGCCAGGAATTCAACTCAGGTCGTAAAAGTTGGCCACCAGCACCACAATCCTCAGAGCCATCTCACCTGCCTCAAGGATTCTTTTAGATGCAATACTTAAATCATTGTAATTATTAATTGTAGAGGGTCTGCTGTAGTGCTACCTACTTTGCATTATGATTTTAAATATAATTTAGAGGAAGGGACGAAAACATTGATTACTAAAAATGGAAAACAAAGTTATTAATTATCTATTGCCATATGAAATGTGACATGTTGAGTTAGCATTATAGTAGCTTTTATATATGTGTGGTGCCTACAAATAATATACATATAGAGTGAACTTTGTTTTCAAATAATTTTTAAAGCATAGCACTTTCAGGATAACTTAGGTAGTTAGATATGTATGTAATATCTATTTAGTTCTAAGAAGATTCTAACATAAAACAAAAACTATTAAGATGTAACCCAGAGTTGACATCTTAAGCAATCAGCAAGTCGTCATTTTTTATCTCAAATCATGGCATTGTGCTGCTGTCACAGAAATGAAAAGTGAACAATTAAATTTTTAATGCACTATTTCATTTTTGGTATGAGGAAAAGAGATGTTCTTTAGTATAATACCTTCTAAGGAATATTTCAACAAGACCAAAGCAGATAAAAAGTTGTAAGACAGGACTCTGGCAATTTCCTTCTAAAAATGAATGTTTGGAATTGGAGTTGTGGTAGTAATTTGCTTTGCTCAGAGAATGACATCTAATAATTATTCCCAAAGATTGCCAACAGGCTATCTCTTAGCCTTAATATTGCCTACCTACAACAGTTTATATAGGAGTGGAAAAGAAATAGATATGTTTATGTTACAAATTCACTCAGACTACATTAAAAAAATCAGCAAGACATTTAGGAATTTTGAAATTCAGTATGCTGCATCTCTCCTGTCTTTTATTTTCTATGACTGGCAAATAAAAAAAGTAAATCCCAGACACCATCTCATTATACTAATGACTTACAAGCTAGGCTTTTTACATATTTTTCCTGCCTAAAAGAGTTTTAAAAGGAGGTTTTGTGAGTAATATTTTGCTGGTTAAGATTGCCATAACAAAGTACTATAAATAAGGTTGCTAAAACAACAGAAATCTATTGTCTCACAGTGCTGGAAGCCAGCTGTCTGGTATAGTGCATACCTGTGAACCCAGCACTCAGGAGGCTGAGGCAGGGGAATGAAGAGTTTGGGGCTTGTCCAGGTTATAGAGAGAGTCCCAAAACAAAATAACACAAAACATGGTTCATGGCACTGTATGGTAGTTTAGCCAGAAGTAGTCTCTTTTGAACAGTAGTGTAGTCAGTAAACAAAACAGGAAAAAGAGAATGTTTCACAGAAAGGATATTATTGTACTCCCTGGTGTTATATAGTCCTATAACCCAACATAAAAATCAAATTTCTTTTTTTTAAGTAATGTTTTAGAGAGAGTACCTGCAGATCTTCTCTTCTCCATCTGTTTCCTCAGATCCAATCCCCCAGTCTCATCCCCCAGCTTTGCAGCAGAATACCTGTGGTAGCCTTCCCTGCCCCCTGTTCCCACCGCCTATGGATCTTGCAGACCTTCCCCTTCTAACCTCCCTCCCCCTACTCATTGCTTTGTCCCAGCCCCAAACCCAGCAGTCACCCCCTGCTACCTTAAGGGCCATGTCTCCTGGGCAGCAAGTATCCACACTCTCCTTCTGCTCCTTCTGATCCAATCCTCCAGTTTCATCTCCAGCTCTGCAGCAGACACCTGCCAAGGTCTCCCTTTCCTTTCTGACACCATTCCCCTATGGATCACAAAGATCTTCTCTTCCAATCTTCCTTCCCCCAACTCATGCCAGTATTCCAGCTTCCTATACCAGCAGGCAGTCCTTGTGAAAACCAGCTGAGCAGGCCAGGAAAATAGGTAAACTAATTCCTTAACCATCCCCTCCTCTCCTCCAAATCTAATTCCCCAGTCATCCCTATCTCTGAAACAGAACACCTGCATGTTTCCTTTCCCCTCTGCCCACACCTCTTGTGAATCCCACAGATCTCCTAACCTCCCTGTTCCCCACTTATTGCTTTATCCTAGACCCCAACTCCAGCAGGCAATCTCTGCTACTCCTGCCAAGGAAGCAGGTAGGCTGCCTACAGATCTTCCTGTAGAAGGAATATCTTGTGTACTATATGGATGCAACAACTGTCAATAATAAAGCTGATGGCCTATAGCTTAGGCAGAAATAGGATGTGGGATATCTCAGTAGGTTGAAAGGGTTCTGGGATAGTGCCAGGCTTGAGAAGATTCGCTGGGAATATGGAGGACACACTTATGGTAACTGAGCAAAGGTAACAAGCCACATGACAGAACATAGACTAGAATAAATGGGTTAATTAAGTTACAGTCTAATCAGGGAACGAGACTAGCTGTATGGCCTACATATTTGTAAATATATTTTGAGTCTGAATGGTTATTTCTGGGAACAGGGACATAGGTAGAGAAACGCACTACATCTTCCCCTCTCCTGTTCCTCTAGATCCAACTCCAATCTCATTAGTGCTATAGCTCTGCACTGATCTCTCTTTACTGTCTCTCCTCATTCATTCTGAGGAGACAAAATGAGCAGATCCTGATTGAAGACTCTGCTCTCTTCCCTCCTGTGAACCCCTTCACAGCCCTAGCCTATTCTCATTCCCAAGTATCAGCTCCCAATACTCAGACACATTTTACCTGGAACGCACAATGGCCACCATTATCAAGTCCAAAGATAACTTCCTACCAGACAGCACACAGCCATCATACTCTCCAAAACTCCAGAGAGGAAACAGAAACCAAGAAACAAAATACCCACCCAACAAAGACAAGTCCAGAAATCAGCACCAAGAGCAATAAGCACACTAAAACCAAATTCCTAGATACCAGGATGAAGCCCGATCACCAGCAGCCAGGGGAATGTGTCCTCACTAGAGCACATATATCCTACCTCAGTAGGCCCTGAATATTCCAACATAGCTGAATCACAAAAACAACCAAAACAACAGGAACAACAAACCCTTCAAATCAACTATATGAAGAGGATAGAGGTCTTTAAAGAATAAATGAATAAATCCCTTAAATCCAGGAAAACAGAAATAACAATTGGAGGAAATGAATAAATCCCTTAAAGAAATCCAGAAAAACACAAACAATTGGAGGAAATGAATAAGTTCCTTAAAGAAACCCAAGAAAATAAAATAGGCAAACAGTGGAAGGAAACTGTTCAAGACCTGAAAATGGAAACAGACTGTATAAAGCAAAAACAAACCGAGGAAATTCTGGAAATAAAAAAATTAGGAATTCAAATAGGAACTACAGAGGCAAATTTCACCAACAGAATGCAAGGGATGAAAGAGAATCTCAGGCACTGAAGTTATGATAGAAGGAATGGATACATTGATCAAAGAAAATGTTAAATCTAAAAAATGACACAAAACACTCAGGAAATCTGAGACACTATGAAAAGATCAAGCCTAAGAATAATAGGAATATAAGATGGAGAAGAATCCCAGCTCAAAAGCTCAGAAAATATTTTCAAAAATAAAATCATAGAAAATAATTCTCTAAGTAGCTGGATACAAAATCAACTCATAAAAATCAGTAGTCCTCCTATATACAACTGACAAACAAATGGACTAAGAATGAAATCAGGGAAATAATACCTTTCACAATAGCCTCATATATTATTAAATATCTTGGGGTAACTCTGACCAAGAAAATGAAAGACTTGTATAATAAGAACTTCAAGTTGCTAAAGAAAGAAAAATGAAGGAGATATCACAAGATGAAAACTCATGCTCATGCATTGGTACTATTAACATAGTACAAGTGACCATACTATTAAAAGAAATGTTCAGATTCAATGCAATTCTCATCAAAATCCTAACAATTCTTTGTTTGTTTTGTTCTTAAGATAGCATTTATCTTTCTAGCCTTGACTTTCCTGGAACTCACTCTGTAAATCAGGCTGGCCTCAGACTCATAAAGATCCACTGTCTCTGCCTTTCGAGTGCTGGGATTAAAAGACATATGCTGCCACTGTTGAACCCTGGGGAGGTTCCCTGAGGTCCCAATGCCCAGAGACTACCAGAGTTCCAGATTCGTTGCAATATACAAGAGGTTTATTTAAGCTGACGCGCCAGGGTTCGACTGCCTCCGTGGAGGAGTGAACTGCCAAAAACAGTTTTCAGGCAGTTTTTAAGCACACAAGCTGCAAACAGGTGGATGCATAAAGGAGTAATTTTCAGCCTGCTAGGCGATAGCCGCAGGTGGGGATAAGGGAACAAAGGTGATGTTAGGTGATGATGCTGGTGAGGATAAGGAATCAAAGTGGAGTGGAAGCCAACCAGTCAGCTATGTAAGTTTAGATAGTCCCAAGGACTGAGTTCTATGGAATGTCATGAGGTCAGGGTCTCATGAAGGGAGGAGAAGGCCTTCCTAGGGAAGTGGTATTTTTTTTTTTTTACAGCCTTACATTCCCCTCTTCTTCAAGTGAGTGATTTCAATCCTGAAATCAGGGGTCTGATTCCTCAAGTGGGATCTTGGCATATTGTTGTCTTAACATGAGCACTTGAACAGCGCTGACCCATTCTCTAAAAAGGAAATTAGTTGGCTTAAAATGCAGGGCCCTAGGATGAGTAGTAGTAGGAGGAGGATAACGAGGGGTCCCATCAGTGTGGCTATTAAAGTGGCAAACCATGGGGTTTTATTGAACCATGACTCAAACCATCCCTGGGAACTTTGTCTTTCTTTTTGTCTGGTGGCTATCCTTTCCCTTAGCTTATTCATAGAGTCAGTAATGACTCCAGAATGATCTATATAGAAACAACATTCTTCTTTTAGGGCAGCACATAACCCTCCTTCTTTTAGAAATAGAAGATCTAACCCTCTCCGGTTCTGAATGACTACTTCAGAGAATGAAGAAAAGGATTGTTTTAATTTTGAAATGGAATCCTCCAGTACCTGTAGGTCAGTATCTATTTCTTGATGTAAACTAGCATAGTATTGTGGTTGCTGTGTTAAAGCCGCGGCACCTGTTCCTATTCCGGTTGCCACTCCTAAACCCAGCAGCACAGCCAAAGTCATTGTTACAGGTTCTCTTTTAGTTTTATGGCCCCCCTCATAGGCGTCTAAGAAGGAAGAGTCTGGGTGGTAGATTAGCCTGGAAAATAGTTGCACTAGCACGCAGAACTCAGTTGAGTTCAGCACAGCTAAAGACACACATGGGGCAAGCCCTGTACTGCACGTCCACCATCCATCATCAGGTGGGATGAGGTATCCAGACAAGTCTGTGACATGTTCAGTTCTACTGCAGAGGTGTTGTTGTTGGGCGGGGGGATGGAGTGCCTACACAGACTCCTTTTCCTGACACTGAGGAAAGGGTTACCTTGGCTCACCCACCTTATTTACATCTATATTGTTCAGAGGAGGGGTGGTGCTTACCTCAGCATCCATTCCAACTGCTTCATAATAAGGTGGCCGGGCAGTGTAGCAAAGCCAGCAAGACTCAGTTGCCTCTGGGTTAGTGGCATTGAGAACCTGGTAAGCACCTGTGATTAATTTTAGCATTCTCATTTGGGTAGATAGGTCAAGGGATGAGGTGGGGACAGGTGTTAGCGTCCTCAACCATTGTTGACTTTCTGAGGTCCGAGTGACCGCTCTGGGAACCAGAACCCCTTGGTTTAGGACAGAGTTAGGTCCAATGACAGTGGGCAGCAGGGATTCAATTTTTAGTTGTATAGTGAAAGTCAATCCATCATCATGTCCAGTGACATACAATCTTAGGCACCATGTTATTCCTTTTATCCATTGAGTCGTAAGTTTTTTCCCTGCCTCTGTGAAACGAAAGAGGAGGGGGTTACAAGTAATATTAAGACATGGGCCCATTCCTTTCCAGTCTCCTCACTGAGGATCTACCTGGATGGAGACCCCATATTGGACAAAGGTAGTACCACCAAGAGGCCTAGTACAGGTGTTTTGACTTAGCCCTGGTTGTTTATGTTTATGACCCTGACTCACCTGAATTAAGTCACTCTTTGAGTTAAGCCAATAAGTATCTCCTGTCATGTCACAGCCCCAGGCCCCACAGTAGAAGGTTTCAATCCCCCCACATATGTGGCCCTTTTCTCTAGAGTTACTCCTAGGGCATACATAAATTGGGATTTTTCATAGTTCATTGCATAGCTGGGGGTGTTTGCAACCAAATTCTCTTCCTCCAGCTTGCTCCCAGAACATGGCTTGCGAGAGCAGGTTGGCTTTCCATCACATTCAGGCAGCCCCTTTGTTGTCAGGTCTTTCTCCCTGTTGAATAATAATTAGGGATGTCCCAGTAGTCTAGCCCTGCAGCCAGTTGGCACAAATCAGGATGCAATTCTGGCCACCAGGTCCAGGGTGCAGCTAGGATGGAATTAGACCAAACCACATCTCCTGTTTGGGACAAGGCCTGCCAAGTGAGGCGTTGAGGCACATGGGGACTGGGGAAATTCACAGTCAGCTGGGTAAGCAAAAGGGGAGTTAAGAGTCTGAGGATCACTGGAGCTTGAGCTTGAGAGGGTTGGAAGTGCGGTGAGCTCGCCATTCTGTTGAGGCTTTAGGTGCTTTCTTTACATGGGAGGCATGGATCCAGGCCGAGATTCCATCATCCTTGACAGCAGTCAGGGTGGTTAGCAGGATAACATATGGCCCTTTCCACCTAGGCTCCAGATTTTGTGAGCAATGCTGACGAACGTAGACAAAATCCCCGATCTGGAATGGGTGAGCGACCTCTGGGGTACCTAGTTGATAGGCGTCAGCAAGCTGCGTCCACACCTCCTTCTGGACCAGTTGAAGTCCCTTTAATCTAGCACATAAATCATTATTACGACAACAGTTGGGGTCGATTTTCCTCTCAAGGGTGAGCAAGGGAGGTGGAGCACCATACAAAATCTCAAAGGGAGTAAGATGGAAATGAGAGGGGGTGTTCCTTACATGGAACAGGGCCAAAGGGAGAAGCACAGTCCAGTCAGTACCACCAGTCTCCAAGGACAATTTAGTCAAGGTCCCTTTTAGAGTTCTATTCATTCTTTCCACCTGTCCTGAGCTTTGGAGTCTATATGCACAATGTAATGTCCAATCAGTCCCCAAATACCTGGCCACTTCCTAACTTATCTGGGCAGTAAAGGCTGGCCCATTGTCTGACCCTAGGGCCTTAGGAGCCCTGAAGCAGGGAAATATTTCTTCTAGGATTTTCTTAGCCAACGTACAGGCAGTTTCATTTTTGGTGGGGAAGGCTTCTACCCACCCTGAAAATGTATCAAGAAGACTAACAGGTATTTGTTGTCATACCTGGAAGGATGCACTTCAGTGAAATCAACTTCCCAGTAGGCCCCAGGCCTGTCTCCACACAGTCTCTTACTAGGTTCTGTCTTATCCTGACTGGGATTGACCTTCTGGCATGGTATACAGGCTTGGAAAACATTTTCTGCTAGCTTGTGAAGTCCTGGAATCTCATACTTAGTCTTGTTAATTAGAGTGATTAATTTTTTTGTACCCAGATGTGTCCACTGCTGCATCTGTTTTAACATCTCTTCTGCCTCTTTAGGGCTCATAATCTGTTTACCGTTTTGATGTTGTGGTGGGGACTCTGTTTCATTAGGGTCTACAGTGAGTAATTCAATTATAACATCTCCTAAAGCTGCTTCTCATGAGACTTGATCTGCCATATTGTTTCCCTTAGCTGTAGGAGACCCGTCCTTTTGATGACCTGTACAGTGGATGATGCTTACTTTAGTTGGCAGCATGAGGGCGGCTAGTAGAGCCAAGATCTCTTGTTTATTTTTAATGTCTTTTCCAGCTGAAATGAGGAGCCTCTTTGTTGATAAATGGCCCCATGCACATGGGCAGTAGCAAAAGCATATCTGCTATCTGTATAGATATTTATCTTTGTCTTTTTGCCATTTCAAGAGCTTTTGTGAGGGCAATCAGTTCAGATCGCTGTGCTGAAGTCCCTTGGGGAAGGGCCATGGCCCAAATGACTCGTTTTCCATCTACCACTGCTGCCCCTGCCTGATGCTTATCTTCTTCAAGAAAGCTACTCCCATCCGTGTACCAAGTGGCTTCAGCACCAGGGAGCGACTGGTCAGTGAGATCTGTGCAGGTGCCATGTGCCTTAGCAAGCACTTGTGGGCAATCATGAATGATAGCTGATCCCTCTAAGTCAGGGTCGGGGAGCAAGGTGGCTGGGTTAAGCCCCGTGGCCGGCGTAAACTTGATGTGGTCTGAGTTCAGGAGGAGTGACTGATAGTGAGTCATCCTGGCATTTGTCAGCCACCTCTCAGGAAGCTGGCGCACTACTCTTTCTAGAGCATGGGGGGCTGTAACTGTAAGGTTTTGCCCCAAAGTCAACTTGTCACCGTCTCTGATTAAAGCCACCACAGCAGCCACTATCCGTAGGCAGCTGGGCCACCCTGCTGCCACAGAGTCTAATTTTTTTTGACAATATGCCATGGGCCAGTTCCATGGACCCAGTCTCTGAGTCAGGACTCCTTTAACTATCCCCTTATTTTCGGCTACATACAAATGGAATGGCTTAGTCACATCTGGCAGTCCTAAGGCTGGAGCTGATAGTAGGGCCTGTTTAATTCTGTCGAAGGTCTCCTGCTCTTTCTCACCCCAAACAAAAGGTGCACTCTCCTTTGTGAGCAGATACAGAGGGGCAGCCAGTTCGGTGAACCCTGGGATCCATAGCCAACAGTTCCCAAGAATTCTCTGACTTGTCAGGGAGTCTTGGGGGTGGGTATCTGAGCCACAGTGTTTTCCCTAGCATCCAACAGCCATCTCTTTCCATTTTTGATTAGGTACCCCAAGTAACTGACCTGTTGTTGACAAATATGGGCCTTTGTGGCTGAGGCCCGGTATCCCAGGGATCCGACCTCAGTCAGCAGGTTTTCAGTTCCCAGGAGGCAGTCTTCTTTTGTCTCAGCTGCTAGGAGAATGTCATCAACATACTGAAGTAATGTTATCTGGGGGTTGGAGGCCCTGAAGTGGGCCAAATCTTGGTGGAGGGCCTCATCGAAGATGGTGGGAGAGTTCTTGAATCCCTGGGGCAGGCAGGTCCAAGTTAGTTGTCCAGCTAATCCTGAGGCTGGATCTATCCATTCAAAGGCAAATATAGGCTGGTTAGAAGGGCTAAGCCATAAGCAGAAAAAGTCATCTTTTAAATCCAATACTGTATACCACGTTTGTTGCAGGGTAAGGGTGCTAAGGAGGTTGTAAGGGTTGGGCACTGTAGGGTGAAGATCAACTCTTTTGTTAACTTCCCTTAAGTCCTGGACTGGCCTACAATCATTGGTCCCAGGCTTTTGAACCGGGAACAGAGGGGTGTTCCATGCTGACTGACACTTAACAAGGACCCCCAGCTCGAGGAGCCGCTGTATGTGTGGGCAGATATCATCTCTGGCCTCTTTGCTCATGGGATACTGGCGGACCAAAACTGGGGTGGAGGTAGCTTTAACCTCCACCAACACTGGTGGGCGATGTTTGGCCAATCCTATGTCAGTAAGTTGGGCCCAGGCTGAGGGAACCTTGGCCATCCATTCCTGCATATCCGCTGTCTGAGAAGGGTTTTTTTTTTTTTTTTTTGAACAGCCTATGTTAATCTTCCAGCCTCATAGTGAGGATCTGAAGCAACCTCCCCTCTCTGACAGTCACTGATAGTCCTTCTGCTTGGAAATGAATTTGGGCTCCCACCTTAGAGAGCAAGTCACGGCTCAGGAGTGGATAGGAGCACTCAGGGATCATGAGGAATGAGTGGGATGCCTGGCTCACGCCCAGGTCCACTGTTCTTTGGGTAGTCCATGTATATTGTTTATTCCCTGTGACTCCCTGCACCCAGGACCTCTTAGTGGATAGTGGTCCTTCTGATCAGAGAAGGACTGAATACTGAGCCCTGGTGTCCACCAGAGCCCTGGTTTTCCCTCCACATTGAGCATTACCCTAGGCTCGAGGAGGGGGTCCAAGCCCCGACTCCCCTACTCTTCTTCTAAAGCTAGAATTTTTTTCTCTGGGGGGTCCTCCCCTCTTGTTGGTGGAATCCTTGAGCCAGTGTCCTTTTTCTTTACAGTAGGCACATTGGTCCTTGTCCAATGGTTGCCTCCTGCCCTTTCCCTCATCTTTCTGACCTCATCTGTCTCTCTGGTCTCTCTCATTTACTACAGTGGCCAGGATTTTACTCAAATTTTTTTCCTATCTTCTTTCTCTTTTGAACTCTTGTTCATCCTGTTCCCTACGTCTTCTCTCCTCTTTTTCTTCCTCTGTCTCTCTTTTATTGAACACTTTATCTGCTTCTTTAACCAAGTCCTGTAGCGAGAATCCCTGTAGGCCCTCCAGCCTCTGCAGCTTTTTCTAATATCTGGAGCTGACTGATCAATAAAGGCCATGGCTACCGTAGCCTTATGTTCCTCAGAGGTAAGTTCATATGGAGTAAATCTCTGAAAAGCCTCCCTTAGTTGGTCTAGAAACACCGTCAGTGACTCAGTTGGTCCCTGAGTCATTTCTCTTACCTTAGCCAAATTGGTGGGGCATCTAGCAGACCCTCGGAGACCTGCCACTAGAGCCTGACAGTAAACTTTTAAGGCGTATTGAAGTTCCAGTTGGGTCTAGTCAAAGGGAAGCCTGCATCAATCTCATTGGGCAGCTGAATTGGCTGCCCGTCTGTGCCAGGCACATTTTTTTCTGGCCTCAAGTAGCACCCGCTGTCTCTCCTCAGTGGTGACGAGGGTCTGCAGGAGCTGCTGACAATCATCCCATGTAGGTTGGTACGAAAAGACAAGGGACTCTATCAGGCAAGTCAAAGCCTGCAGGATCTCAGAGAAAGAGGGATTATGAGTTTTCCAATTATAAAGATCTGCTGCAGAGAACAGCCAATATTGAAGCAGCCAGTTCCCCTGGTCATCAGGGGGTCTGTACTCCCTGGGCGGGAGTGCAGTGGAGTCTGGGGTGGCAACCCTCCGACTTCTGGTCCCTGTGACAGGGCTCCCTCCTTCGGCTCCTGGCAGGGGTTCCAGCGTGGCTGAGGGCTGGGCAGCCTGAACTCCCTGGGGCTGCTGGGGATTCAGGGTTGGGGGGATGGGGTGGAGGAGGTCTAGGAGGAGTAGCTCCATCTGGGTGTCAGGGTAGATCTTTTTGATTATCTTTGGGGAACCTGTAGTTCGGACGGGCTCCTTCTTGGCCTGAGTCTGCTTCAGAGCGAGGACTTCAGAAGGGGAGTGAGAGGGAGATGGTTCTGTGGCTGGCTGGCTGGCTGGAGCAGGAGGCATAGAGAACAGAGGAGATTGACCTATGGAAGGAAGAAAAAGCCGAACCCACAAAGGGGGTGAGACCAACAGAGCCTCCCACACCAAGACATAGGGCACTTGATCTGTGTGCCTGTGGGGTCCTGGATTAAAAATTTTAGACCTAACCTGTCTAACTTTGTCTAATGAAAAAGATCCTTTGGGTGGCCACCCTACCTGAAATGTAGGCCACTCTGAGGCACAAAGAGTCTGCCATCTCCTTTTTAAAATCTTGACTGACAGGTTATGTGCTCTATTTGTAACTTCAGTCCAGTGGCTCAGGGTCAAAGACAGGGGGGTTGTCAGTGTCTGTCCCAGTGTCAAATCACCAGGGAAAAGGAGAATAAGAAGGTGGAATGACACAGTACACAAATGACAAGACACAATCGGCCGCCGCTGCGAGATCACCTCAGAAACAAAATCAGACGGAGCCTCTGAAGAGGTTCCTCCAGAGTCAGATGAAGGGGACCCCACTCAGCTTCCCCTTCAGACAGATCTCCTCCAGGGCGTCCCCTATGGAGTATCTGAAATCAGGTAGCTATAGAAGCCAAGGGATCACATAGCTGCTACAGAAGTTGGAGCGACCGGCAGAAACAGGCAGCAATTCGCACAGAAAAGACAGATAAACAAAGTAGCTCGAGTGTACCTCCAAATCCTGGAGTCTTGGGGTCTGGGGGTGTTCAGGTGGTTCCCGGCCAATGCACCAAATGTTGAACCCTGGAGTTTTCCCCGAGGTCCCGATGCCTAGAAACCACCAGAGTCCCAGATTCGATGCAATACACAAGAGGTTTACTTAAGCCAATGCGCCGGGGTTCGACTGCCTCCATGGAGGAGTGAACTGCCAAAAACAGTTTTCAGGCAGTTTTTAAGCACACAAGCTGCAAACAGGTGGATGCATAAAGGAGTAACTTTCAGCCTGCTAGGCGATAGCTGCAGGTGGGGATAAGGGAACAAAAGGAATGTTAGGTGATGATGCAGGTGGGGATTGGGGCGTGAGGATAAGGGATCAAAGGGGAGTGGAAGCCAACCAGTCAACTATGTAAGTTTAGATAGTCCCAAGACCAACTTCTTTGGAATGTCTCCAGGAGTCATGAGGCCAGGGTCTCATGAATGGAGGAGAAGGCCTTCCTAGGAAAGTGGTATATATTATAATTTTTTTTTTACAGACTTACACCACCACCCCTCTCCAATACAGTACTTTACAGACCTTGAAAGGACAATTCTCAACTTCATATGGAAAAGCAAAAAACTCAGGATAGCTAAAACAATCCTGAACAATAAAAGAACTGTTGGAGTTATCACCATTCCCTGATTTCAATTTGCACTATAGAGCTATAGTAAAAACAAACAAACAAAACAAAAACCCATGGTATTGACATGAAAACAAATAAATTGATCAATGTAATTGACCCAGACACAAATCCACACACACATGAGCCACCTGAGTTTTTATAAATAATCCAAAAATATGCATTGAATAAAAGGAGATAGCATCTTCAACAAATGGTGTTGGTCAAATTGGATGGCTGCATGTAGAAGAATGCATATCTAAGAATGTGGAAGATCTATGCTCATCACCCTTTACAAAACTCAAGTCCAAGTGGATCAAAGACTTCAACATAGAACCAAATATACTGAACCTGATAGAAGAGAAAGTGGGGAATCACCTTGAATGCATTGGAACAGGAGACAACTTTCTGACTAGAACACTGATAGCACAGGCACTAAGATCAACAATTAATAAATGGGACCTCATGAAACTGAAAACTCTGTAAAGCAAAGGACAACATCAATTGTACAAAGCAGCACCCTATAGAATGAGAAAATGTTTTTTACCAATTTCATACCTGATAAAAGTCTAATATCCAAAATATATAAAGAACTAAGAAACTACATATCAAAAGACAATCATTCAATTTAAAAATGGGTTACAAAGCTAAAGAAAGAATTCTTAATAGAGGAATCTGAGATGGCTGAGAAACACTTAAAGAAATGTTCAACATCCTTAGCAATCAGGGAAATGCAAATCAAAACTAATTTGAGATAACATTTACACCTGTCAGAATGGCTAAGCTCAAAATCACAAGTGACAGCTCATGGTGGCAAGGATGTGGAGCAAGAGGAAGACTCGCTGGTGGAAGAGCAAATAATAGGTAGAACCACTTTGGAGGTCAATATGTTGGTTCCTCAGAAAATTGTGAGCCGATCTATGCTGCCCAGGTTCTGCCTTTTCCCTCAGTATATCCAGTACCTTTGCACCTCAGACTGGACTGGAGGGAATGAAGCTTAGCTAGTGTGGATGCGATAGGCAGGATCTCAGTCAGCATGAATACAGGAGAAACTGACAGTTTTTAGTGAAATACCTCTCATTATATGAGGGGGGATCATGGGCTATATCAACCTTAGGGAGTGGGTAGGGGTTTTTGGAGTGACTGTATGTCATTGGCTGGAGCCAAGGTCCTGGGAATGCTTCATTTGCATGAAGAGAAATTCCAGGTGCTTTTTGGACATGTCCTTATAAAGAGAGAGGAAGTTTAACCTGAAACCTTGGGACCAGCCTACTTGACCACTTCAAGAGCAGCAGAGGTGGGGGTTGTAAGGCTTATATGTCTTGGGTCATGCAGGTCCAGAACAGGGTGGAAGCAGTCCTACTCCTGCAGGTCTCAGGACTAGATTTTTGTGGTTTGGACACTTCTTGACCTCACTCTTGCTCCAGACTGGCTCCTTCTGTCACACAGTTTTCTTGGCCCCAAAGATCTACTTCAAGATCCCACTATACCACTCTTAGGCATATACTCAAAGGATGTTCCATCCTACCTCAAGAGCACTTTCTCAACCATGTTCATTGCTGCTCTATTCATAATAGCCAGAAAACTGAAAATAAGCTAGACATCCCTCAGCAGAAGACTGGATAAAGAAAATGGCAAATTCACATTATGGACTGTTACTCAGCTGTAAAACAAAACAAAAAAAAATGGCATCATGAAACTTGAGCACAAATGGATGGAACTAGAAAAAAATCATCCCAAGTGAAGTAACCCAGACCCACAAATATGATATATATTCACTTATATGTGGAGATTAGCTGTTAATTCAGTGATAACCAAGCTACAATCCATAGCTCCAGAGAGGTTAGATATAGAGGAAGGATCTGGGGGTGGGGGCACATGAATCTTCCTGAGAGGGGGAAATATAATAGATTTTATGGATGGATTGTGGGTGGGTGGGTAGGGAGGGGAATGGAAGGATTAGATGGAGAGGGGAGAGGAGATAGGCTAGAGGAAGAGAATGCTGGACAGTTGGAATTAAGAGGTTTTGAGGGATGATATGGAAATCTAGTGCCGTGGAAACTTACTAAAATATAAAAATGTCTAAAGGTGATCCTTAATGAGGAACTTGAGGTACAGGTATGAACACCAATGTGGGTGTTAGGAACTGATCTCAGCTCCTCAGCAAGAGCAAGAAGTACCTTTAACCACTGAAGCATCTTTCCATCCCCAATCAAATTTCATCATCCATCTCCCAACTCCTACAGGAATTATGGTTCACTTTAATGTTATTTTCTGTGTGTGAGAGAGGAAACATAAGTGATTCTAGAGTTCAAATCCAGGGCTTTTGTGCCTACTAAGCACATACTCTACTGAACTTCATCCCAGATTTTTTGTTTGCTTGTTTGTTTGTTTTTTAGGCAGGGTCTTACCATGTAGTCCTGGCTAGCCTGGAACTTCCTATGTAAATGAGGATGGCCTAAACCTCATGGAGATCTTAATGTCTTTGCCTCCCAAGTGTTGGAATTAGAGGTAAGTGCCATCACACTTGGCATAGTTTTTAAATATTATGAAAGTCATTTGAATTTTCACTTATTAAGACATATCATACTGGATGTTAACCAAGGGTAGGTGACAGCCCAGTTTTAAACAGCAAGAAGATCTATTAAGAAGTAAGTATAAGTAATTACCAAGTTTTATTTATTTTGATCTAAGTAAGAGGGATGAAATTTTACCTTTTCATACAGTGAAAAATAACTCCTAAAATAGAGCATGGGAAATAAAAACCTAATATTTGTTGAAAATTCATACCAATAATGCTAAATTCTGTACTTTGTATTTATGTACATTATTTGGCTTGTAGATCATAAGAAACACATAAAGTTAATAGTACCAAACTTCCCTTAGAATTTTGGTCTCTGTATCCGAAGATTAGCTCAGATCTCAAATCTTATCAGAAAAAAATTCTTTGTGGAGTAGACAATGGTTGATACAGAACCAATCAAAGTGCAGAGAATAAGTGTCAGCTGAGTGCCCTGCTACAAAGAACATCTATATCATTGCTTCATAGTGGAAGAGGGGTGGAAATACTGTATGACCCAGAGGTCAAGGAGGACTGGCCTAAAGCTGTGTCTTCTGAACCTCGCAAGACCACTGCACTCATTATCTCACAGCAGCTGTGGCTACCTGCACAAGACTAAGCCAGAGAACATTCTAGCATGGACAGAAAAGGAGTTCATGAGCTTCCATCACTGACTGAGGAGCTATTGAAAGTCTATGCCTTCTTGAGAGGGAGAGACAGTTTTTCTTTAAGGATGCGGCCCGTGTAAGGTCAACTGTGCTCTACTGGATGGCACCATACCTAGGAGTATAAGGTCAGCACAGATTAATCTTTGTATTGGAAAAAAAAAAAAAAAAGGATGGGAAGTTGGGTCTGGGATCTGGGAGAGTTTAGGGGAACAATGGGGAGGGTAAAATTAATTACATCATATGAAATTTTCAAAGAAGTAATAAAAGCATTAAGAAAAAACAGGACGTGGTGATTCATGCTTCTAATCTTTAATCTCAGTACTTAGGAGGCAGATGCAGGAGGATATCTGTGAGTTTGATGCCTGACTAGTCTGCATGGTAAGTTTCAGAGAAGCCAATTATACATAGTAAGTCTCAAAAATAAAATAACAAAAAACCTATGAAGTGAGAAAATTCTTCCCATTTGTTTCCAAGTGTACTCTACAAATTCATCACACAAAAATAACCTTAGTAGGTATTTAAATTCCTTGTTTTCAGTTCAAATGTCCTTCAAATGAAAATTTGGAAGTTCTTCCAACAGAACCAATGCATTATACAGCAGCTATAAAATAAGTGAAAGCTTTCTCTTTACGTAGATGACTATTAACTCATAAGTTAATAATCCTCTGTCCATAACAGAATTCCTTAATGATCAATAGCTGCAACGATAGTTATATTTGTTATAAAACACCAATTACTAACCTTTTTTT
>CAJQZJ010009486.1:7330569-7346299 GCA_907164525.1 Lophiomys imhausi | reverse complement strand
GTGTGTGTGTGTGTGTGTGTGTAATTATTTCTATAAAATGAGAACCTAAATAAAATTAATTTTAGTTCTACAGAACAGTTGTTCTAGGGAGAATAATTGTACAACCAGTATGTATCTCTGGGTACTGCTCTTAATTTTTGTTCTCTCTCCCAATACTAATACACAAGAATACAGATAAAATAACATTACAACAGCTTCCCTACCAGGTCCACCTTGCTTAAGAAATCACCTTTGAATCCAAGATGGCGGCAGATGGCAAGGACACATTCTGAGCACAGGGAAAATAACTACAACATCACAGAAATATAAGCAAGCTGAGCAACAACTCGAGAAGCACGAACCAGTGGGGTTTTACCTGGCAAACCCAGAGACTAGTAGGGGTCTCTGAGTGGGACTCTGAGGCACTGAGGGAAACAGACCTACCAGCTGAGGAGTAGAGGCTCAGAGCCCGAAGAGGAGCAACAGAGGTCCGGAGCAGAGCACAGCACACACAGCAGAGGCCATCATGGAACCCAGTGCAGAACACAGGCCAGTGCAGAGCCTGCTACGGGAGCAGGCAAGAGCCACTCAAATACACAACGAGTAGCTCCGAACCCCAGACGGGGTACTCACCAGCCTCCAGAGCACCCAGCTTCCACACTGGCATCCCATACAGGAGAACTGTGGGAATACCAAGATTTATTTCCATTGGAGCGTCGGTCTGGGAGGTGTAAGCATATCTGGGCTTACCCACAAAGGTGTTGGACATACAGGTCCCTCTACTGGATATACAATCATGTGGAAGAACATTGCGGCCAGACAGGGCAGAGGGCTGCTTTTCCTGCACCAGTCCAGTGTCTCACATGTCTGATCATTGCAGGGCTTTGGCAGGCAGCTACAACTGCCAGATAGAGGTACCTCCCGGCTTCCTGAGTGCCCAGCATTCACACAATCACTCCAACACCCTAGAGGACCAGGAGTGCCACTGAAAAGATAAGATCACATCAGGCTGAAAGATGGGTGATCAATTTATAAGGGAGTGGAATTCCCCTGAGTCCAAGCCCAGGAGACAGGTTGTGGTGTTCATTTCGGAGCCAGTGCACCTTGCCCCTTCTCACTGGGATACCCTGTCTTCAGCATCTACAGCTCCTGCAAGGGAGCAGCGAGTTCTTGGCCTTTGTGCACTACTTGAGTGATACAGACTACAAGGGCTTACCGCTTAGGGCCAAGAGGCAAAGAGGTGCTTTGGGGACCATCTAGAAGAAGCCCCCTGAAGGGACCACAATCACAGACCTGACCCTTGGATCAGACACACAAGCGGGAGATCTCCAGCTGTAGCCTACAATCCGTGGTCCTCTGAGCCCCACCAACATCACTAGGAAGACCTGCTAGAACTGAAGACCCTGCAGAATGGAATAACTCATCTCACTCAATCCCCAACCTGAGTCCTGAATTGGGACACAACCAGAAGGGGTGTACTTCAGGGGTTCACCAAGACCCAGCTCCCATCTCAAGAACCCATCTAGCTTGTGTTAAGCTACACACCACCAAGATTATACAAACTACACCAAAGCTCCCTCCTTGGCACCAGGTCCAGAAAACATCAGGAACAATCAGCTTAGAGCAACCAGATGGCTAAAGGTCAGTGAAATAACAAACTGTCACAAATCAGGGAAATATGACTGCAAAAAATTCAGTGAGGTTAATAGAGCAAGCCCTGAACATCCCACCACAGCTGAAACACATGACAATGATGATAAATCTATACTTAGGAAAATGATAGAGTCCTTACAAGAAGAAATTAAGTCCCTGAAAGAATTTAATGAATCCTCAATTTTACAAATGAAAGCAATGGAGAATATCATTAGAGACCTCCAAGCCAATGCAGTCCAACATGAACGGGAAAGAGACAAGGCAATGAAAGAATTGAATGATTTGAAAGATTTGCAGACAAAGCAAGCAAATTGGAGCAGGAAACATATAAAATGAGTAAAAATTGTTCAAGACTTGAAATTGGAAGTGGAAGCAATAAAGAAAACACAAGCAGAGACAATCCTGGAGGTGGAAAATCAAGGAAAAAGAACAGGAACAACAGACATAAGTATCAAAAATAGGATACAAGAGATGAAAGACAGACTCTCAGGCATAGAAGATTCAATTGAAGAAATCAGTACAGCAACCAAAGAAAATGAGAAATCTAAAAAAGCTCTCACCCACAACATCCAAGAAATCAAGGGCTCAATGAAAAGAAGGAACTTAAGAATTATGCCATAGAGGAAAAAGAAGACACCTGACTCCAAGGTGCAGAAAATACCTTCAAAAAAATCATAGAAGGAACCTTCCCAAACCTAAAGAAGGAGCTGCCAATAAAATTCCAAGAGGCATCCAGAATACCATACAGATTAGACCAGAAAAGATACTCCTCTCACCACATAATAATTGAAACTCCAAATCAACAGAACAAAGAAATAATAATAAAAGCTGTAATAGAAAAAGGGCAAGTAACATATATGGCAGACCCAGCAGAATTACACCAGACTTCTCAGAAAGTATAAAACCAAGAAGGGCCTGGGCAGACGTCCTACAAGCCCTGAAAGAACATAGGTGCTCAGCCCGACTACTAAGGCCAGCAAAACTCTCTATCAACATAGATGAAGAAAACAAGATATTCCATGACAAAGCCAAATTCAAACAGTATCTACCCACAAATCCAGCCCTACAGAAGATCCTAGAAGGAAAATTCCAACCCAGAGAAGATAACTACACCCAAGAAAACAGAGGAAGCACAAAACTCCACTGCAGCAAAACCTAAAGAAACACACAACCACCACCTACCTGAAAATAACAGGAAATAACAATCGTTGATCATTAATATCCATCGACATCAGTGGACTCAATTCCCCAATAAAAAAGACACCGGCTTACAGAATGGATTGGTAAACAAGACCCATCATTTTGCTCCATACAAGAAATTCATCTCACTAACAAAGATAGACGCTGCCTCAGAGTAAAGGGGTTGGAAAAAGGTTTTCCAAGCAAATAGGCCCAGAAAGCAAGCTAATATCAAATAAAATAGACTTTAAACTGAAGTTAACCAAAAAAGATAGGGAAGGGCACTACATACTCGTTAAAGGAAAAGTTCATCAAGATGACATCTCAATACTGAATATCTATGTCCCAAACACAAGGGCACCCACATTTGTAAAAGAAACTCTTCTAAAGCTTAAACCACATTGATCCCCACACTTTAGTAGTGGGATTGATACTTCAACACCCCACCGACAACAACAGACAGGTCATTAAGAGAGAAACCAAACAGAGATATAATGAGTCTAATAGAGGTCATGAACCAAATGGACCTAACAGATATCTACAGAATATTTCACCCAAATACAAAAGAACACACCTTCTTCTCAGCACTGCACAGGACCCTCTCCAAAATTGACCATATAGTTGGATACAAAGCAAGCCTCAACAGATACAAGAAAATTGAAATAACCTCTTGTATCTGGTTGTATTATCAGACCACCATGGAATAGAGCTGGACTTCAACAACAACAGAAATAACAGAAAGCCTACACATTCATGGAAACTGAACAAGTCTCTACTGAATGACTACCGGGCCAGGGAAGAAATAAAGAAGGAAATCAAAGACTTCATAAAATCCAATGAAAATGAATGCACAACATATCCAAACCTATGGGACACAATGAAAGCTGTGCTATGAGGAAAGTTCATATCACTAAGTGCCTTCAAAAAGAAAATTGTGATATAACTTGAAGTAATCAATAAACAAAAAGAAGAAGAAAATTGTGTCATCTCATATTAGCAAATTAATAGCAGAACTGGAAGAACTGGGAAAAAAAGAAGCAAACACTCCCAAGAGGAACAGAAGGCAGGAAATCATCAAACTTAGGGCTGAAATTAGCAACCTAGAAACAAACAAACAAACAAAAAAACCCCCAAAAAACAAAGCATCAATGCATCAATGAAACTAAGAGTTGGTTCTTTGAGAAAATAAACAAAATAGACAAACTCTTAGCCAAATTAACTAAAAGGCAGAGGGAAAATACCCAAAACAACAAAATCAGAAATGAAAAGTGAGAAATAACAACAGCATTGAGGAAATACAGAGAATGTTTAGCTCCTACTTTAAAAACCTGTATTCTACCAAATTCGAAAACTTAAGTGAAATGGGCAACTTTCTTGATGGATTCCACCTACCAAAGTTAAATCAAGATCAGGTCAACAGATTAAACAGTCCTATTACCCCTAAGGAAATATAAACAGTCATTAAAAGTCTCCAAACCAAAAAAAGCCCAGGGCCAGATGGTTTCAGCACAGAATGCTACCAGACCTTCAAAGAAGAGCTAATACCAATACTCTTCAAACCCTTCCACAAAATAGAATCAAAAGGAACACTGCCAAACTCATTCTATGAGGCCACAGTCACCCTGATCCCTAAACCACACAAAGACCCAACAAAGAAAGAGAACTTCAGACCAATCTCCCTCATGAACATAGATGAAAAAATATTTAATAAAATACTGGCAAACTGAATCCAAGAACACATCAAAAGTATCACACACCATTACCAAGTAGGTGTCATCCCAGGAATGCAGGGATGGTTCAATATATGAAAATCCATCAACATAATTCACCATAGACGCAAGATGAAAGAAAAAAAAAACACATGATCACCTCATTAGATGCTGAAAAGCATTTGACACAATTCAACACACCTTCATGATAAAAGTCCTGGAGAAAATGGGCATTCAAGGACCATACCTAGAAATAATAAAGGCGATATAAAGCAAGCCAGTAGCCAACATCAAATTAAATGGAGAGAAACTTGAAACATTTCCTCTAAACTTAGGGACAAAACAAGGATGTCCATTTTCACCATATCTCTTCAACAAGTACTTGAAGTTCTTGCTAGAGCAATAAGACAACTAAAGGAGATCAAGGGGATACAAATTGGAAATGAAGAAGTCAAATTATCCCTATTTGCAGATGATATGATAGTACACATAAGTGACCCCAAAAATTCCACCAGAGAACTCTTACAGCTGATAAATACCTTCAGCAAAATGGCTGGATACAAAATTAACTCAAAAGAAGAAACCAGAAGCCCTTCTTTACACAAAATATAAATGGGCTGAGAAAGAAATTAGGGAAACAACACCTTTCACAATTGCCACAAACAATATAAAATACCTGGAGGTAACTCTAACCAAGCAATTAAAAGACCTGTATGACAAGAACTTCAAGTACTTGAAGAAAGAAATTGAAGAGGACATCAGAAGTTGGAAAGATCTCCCATGCTTGTGGATAGGATCAACATAATAAAAATGGCCATCCTGCCAAAAGCAATATACAGATCCAATGCAATTCCCATCTAAATACCAACACAATTCTTTATAGACCTGGAAAAAACAATTCTCAACTTCATATAGAATAGCAAAAAAACAAAAAAACAAAAACAAAAACAAAAACAAAAAACCCAGAATAACTAAATCAATCCTGTACAATAAAAAATATCTGGAAGTATCACCATCCCAGATTTCAAGCTGTACTACAGAGCAATAGTAATAAAAACAGCATGATACTGGTATAGAAACAGATCAATAGATCAATGGAATTGAATTGAAGACCCAGAAATGAACCCACACACCTATGGTCATTTAATTTTTGACAAAGAAGCCAAAACCATACAATGGAAGAAGGACAGCATCTTCAACAAATGGTGCTAGTCTAACTGGATGTTGACATGTAAATGAATGTAATTAGACCCAAACTTGTCACCTCGCACAAAAGTTAAGTCCAGGTGGATCAAAGACCTCAATATAAAGCCCAACACACTAAATCAAATAGAAGAGAAAGTGAGGAAAAGCCTCAAATTCATTGGCACAGGTGACAACTTCCTGAATAGAACACCGATAGTTCAGGCTCTAAGAACAACAATCAATAAATGGGACCCCATGAAACTGAAAAGCTTCTGTAAGGCAAAGGACGCTGTCATTCAAACAAAATGGCAACCTACAGATTGGGAAAAGATCTTTACCAACCCTACTTCCAACAGAGGGCTAATATCCATAATTTATAAAGAACTCAAGAAATTAAAGATCAAAAAAACAAGTAATCCAATAAAAAAATTGGAAACAGAGCTAAACCAAGATTTCACAAAGGAGGAATCTCTAATGGCAGTGAGATATTTGAAGAAATCCTCAACATTCTTAATCATCAGAGAAATACAACTCAAGATGACTCTGAGATTCCATCTCACACCTGTCTCAAATGACAGCACAGGTTGGAGAGGGTGTGGAGAAAGGGAAACTCATCCACTGCTGGTGGAAGTGCAAACTTGTACAACCATTATGTAAATCAGCCTGGCAATATTTTAGAAAACTTGGAATAGCCCTACCTCAAGACCCAGCCATACCACTTCTGAGTATCCACCCAAACGATACCTCACCAAACCACAAGGACATATCCTCATCTATGTTCATACCAGCTTTATTTGTAATAGCTAGAAACTGGAAACAACCCAGATGTCCCTCAATCGAGGAATGGATAAAACAAAACAAAACAAAGCTGTGGTACATCTACACAATGGAATACTACTCAGCTATCAGAAACAATGAAATCATGCAATTTGCAGTCAAATGGATGGAGCTAGAAAAGTTCATCCTGAATGAGCTAACCCAGACTCAGAAAGATGCACATGGCATCTACTCACTATAATTGAATTTTAGCCATATAGTACAGGATAACTATCCTACAACTAGCACACCAAAAGGATCAGGAACATAGACTTTGTTACCTATCAATAGAACAATTTGCCTTAGGGATGCTACTATCTAGGTCCCCAGTGCAAGAGGAAGCTTTTAGCCCTCATATGACTGTTGAACTGAGAGGGGCTGATAGGTAGGTGTAGGGAGTTAGATTTAGTAAATATCTAGGGGTTTCTGGTATAGTCTCTTAATTCGGGGAATGAAGATCAACTTGGCTGTGACCAATTAGCTTATCAGCTTGTGTAAAAACAGGAAACAGGAAAGACTTAATGGACTAAGAAACAAAGTATTTGGCCTGGCCTTGTTTTCAGCTGCTAAGTGGGTGGAGCCCAAATTAAGCTGAAACAGGTGGAACAAGGAGAGATCCTATTTAAGGACAAGTGGATGGAGCTAAGAGAGCCATGCTAGAGAGCTCCAATGCTAGCAAGTCCTCACACTAGAAAGGACAATGAGTAGTTTCTATCATCTGATGGAGAAAGTGCTGGTGAACTGATGGCCAGATCTCCCTGAGGCAGAAAGAAGCTGGTGACCAGAGAAAGCTTCAGCAAGACAGCAAAAGGCCAAGGACTAAATCGTGTGGCTCAGCTTTTGCCCTAGAGGGATTTGACCTGTCCAAATAGTGGCCTGAACTGAACTGTGGCCAGCTTTAAAAACTGAGGCAGAAAGGCAGAGTTGATGATACAAAGGAAATAAGTTGACCTACAGATGGCAGGGGTCTCCCAGAGAGAAGAAAGCCTCAAGCCTTATTTAAGGTGAAACTGCCATAGCCAATTTACCCTGACAAATCTACATCTGAGATATTCCAGAATAAAGACTGCTAAGTGCATTACAGGATCTACCCCAGAGACTGTGTTCCTGATGACTGAGGACCTGCCTCAGAGACTGTATCCTTATAAAAGGTTAGAAAAATAGTTGTAATGGTTATCAATAGGTTTAGTGGTTAGGTCAAGGGGTTGTAGGAATTTGTAGGATTAGTAGTTAAGTGTTTATATTTTTTATAAGTGAATATAGTTATTAATAAATATTTAATATTTTTAAAAGGTTCAGTTACAGGTAGGGACACTCCACATCAGAGGAGTGGGATGGATGGGAGAGGGAGGAGAGGGTGGAATGGTGGAATCAGGAGGGGTGGAAAGCGGGCACTGTGATGGAGATGAAACTTGAAGTAATAAATAAACATAAAAAAAGAATTCACCTTCACATAGAATCATGATTAATATATGAATTAATTCTGGTAAACTAGTCATTGGGAAATAATAATATGGTTCAAAAAGTTTATGTTGACTATTAGAAATGCAGATGTCCAGGCTATACTGTCAATCCTCTATGACTCTCTCGATTGGAATCTTTCAAAAACAAATGCTTAGGGACAGCTCTGTAAGTCCACTTGATGACATCAGTTTAAAGAACTTAGGGGTTTTCTTCAAATTCATGAGAGTATTGCGACTGGGGATTTTGTTTATTTTTCCCTCCTTTTACTCTTTGAGAATTTCATACATGCCTACAATTGTTTTGGCCAAACCTACCCCATTTCTTCTCCTGCAACTTCTCCCCTTTCCCTTCCAAAACTTTTACCTCTCAATTTCATGTGGTCTATTTTTTTTTTTTTTTTTAGCAAAAATGAATCCACTTAGTGTTGTCTGTATGTGCATGGGTGTATGACCTAAGTCTTCCTTCCAGTATCCTCTGCAGAGCTATCTTAGTGGTCATAAATTCGTTACATCTGTTTTTATTATACAAAGTTTTCCTTTGTCCTTCAATAGTGATTGATAAGTTTTGTTGGGTTTAGTAGTATGTGGTCTTTCAGAACTTCAATCTAGTCTTTGGTGTTGGTATGTGAATGGTCATAGCTCAGTTAAGGCAACGAGCAAACCTTCTGTACAGTTAGAAGATTGTCCATGCCCATCCTCAGAAATCAGTGGAAGAGGTTCACTAGGCTTTCCAGCTACTCACAGCACGGAGTTCATGGCCACACAGGAGTGGATGGTGCTAGCTGAGGAAGGCGCACAGGACTCCTCATCATTTGGCAAAGGGAATAGTGTCAAAAGTGAAGGTGCCTACCTGAAGAGCAGTGCAAGGCATTACATGGTCTTCAGATGTGTGGGGGTCTGGGAGGGACGAGGTGCTGGTGGTATGAGGTGGCAGCAGAAGTCAAGGGTCCCTACCGCCTCCTCCCCACCCCCTGATTCTTTCTTGGTCTTGTTGGCTCCTCTCTTGGCTTGCTCTTGGCCTCTTTGTCTGATCTCTGATTCTCATCTTCCTCTCTTAATCTCCTCATCTCTTTCTTCTCATGGTCTGGTTCAGTGTGCTGACCATGTTTAGTCTACCACTCTCTCTCTCCCTGCTCTGGCCTCTTCCAGATGCCCCTGGCTGTACTTCCTCATATCTACAATAAAACCCATCTTCTCAACCTTGGAGTTGTCATGTCCTCATTTTCATTCCTAATGGCTGAGAGACACTTGAAGAAATGCTCAGCATCCTTAATCATCAGAGAAATGCAACTCAAGACGACTCTGAGCTTCCATCTCACACCTGTCAGAATGGCTAAGATCAAAAGATCAAATGACAGCACATGCTGGCGAGGGTGTGGAGAAAGGGGTACCCTCCTCCATTGCTGGTGGGAATGCCGGCTTTGCAACCACTATGGAGGTCAGTCTGGCGATATCTTAGAAAACTTGGAATAGCTTTGCCTCAGGACCCAGCCATACCACTTCTGGGTATACACCCAAATGCCTCTTCACGGAATCATAAGGAAGTTTCCTCATCTATTTTCATAGCAGCCTTATTTGTAATAGCTAGAAACTGGAAACAACCCAGATGTCCCTCAACCGAAGAATGGGTTAAAAAACTGTGGTACATCTATGCAATGGAATATTATTCAGCTACCAGGAACAATGAAATAATGCAATTTGCATCCAAATGGATGGAACTAGAAAAGCTCATCCTGAGTGAGCTAACCCAGACTCAGAAGGATGCATATGGCATCTATTCACTTATAGTAGGATTTTAGCTATATAGTAGAAGGTATCGATACTACAACTAACACACCAAAGGGAACTTGGACATAGACTTTTTATTTTTAATTTTTATTTTTTATGTATTTTTTAAATATTTTTTTCTATTTTTTATTCTTTTTTTTTATCTGTGTGTCTGCTTATTTGTTTGTTTGTTTTTTAGTTCTCTCTCCCGGGCAATGAGACACTTTTCACTGGTGGTACTGCCTCGTAGACCCCAATGAATGAGGAGGCTCTTGGCCCTCATACAGCCTCTCAACTGAGATGAGGGACTGTTATATAAGGACACCCCACCCCAGAGAAATGGGATGGAAGTGTTAGGAGGTAAAGAAAAAAAATGAAATGTGATGTTTCGGCCTTTTACTACTAATTGTCATAAACTATTTAGGATAATTAAGAAATGCAAACTAATAGTTATGAAAGCCGGTCATTTTGTTAGGTACTATGACAATCTATTATAGTTATTTTCTAAGCTAATCAGAAATCAAGTTGCTAAGAGATAAGCAACATCTGCTTATCCTAATATAAGAGATAGATAGGGCCTCTTCAAAAACCTCAAGAGATCTGAAGAATATGGCATTCAAAGATGTTTTCGTAACTTTTGATTTTTTATATCAAGACATATCAACTCCTGACAGAACCCCCTATTCTACTCCAAGTAGAAGATGAGCATCGAAGAATCTCCAGTGGGAGGTGATTGAATTAGTCAGAAGTCTATCTCTTGGTAGGAAAAGCCCCTTTCTCCAACTGTAGACAGAATGCTGTCCAAAAAGGACAAAACCTGGAAGCAGGTAAGTCGACAGCCTAGCTCTGACAAGACAGGGTAGGCAAGTCCTTCATAACCCCTACTCTACAATCAATGTCTGTCAGAGAAATGGGGCCAAATGACTGAAGATCGATGCTGTAATGTATGGAAAGAAAATGGAAACTGTTCAGGCAGCCACTGGTATGTCATTTCTTAGTTTTGGAAGCTGTAGGCCCTGTATTTCCTATAAAATCATATATATTTATCCCTCTCACGTCTCTGAGGTGGTTGAAGAACAGATAGCTAGAGTCTCATAATTAAATTTTGAGTTGTTTCGGAGTCAAGAGAGTGTTATAGACCTAAGAAGATGCTTTTAAAATTGTGTTGCAAGTTACTATGAATTTTGAGTCAGATATAGAACTTTAAACTCATGGAGATGATTAGATAGTAGAATGTTAAGGTCAGGTGCCAAATACATATGGACTGGACATTGGGAATGTACGCTAAGCCATATAACCCTCATAACTGTGGCCTAATTACCTCTGTTGTTTTGTATTGTATTTATTATTATAATAGAAAGAGCCATTTGTTGGACTGAAAGGGGAAACTGTAGGGGGAATATAAGATATACCTTAAACTTAATAAAAAAAGGGAAGAGGATGGGGGGTTGAGGGTGGGAGGGTGGGACTGGAGGGGGGAATAGGGAGGGGACTGTGATTGAGATGTAACTTGAAGAAATAAAAAATAAAGGAAAAGAAGAAATGGGAATAAAAAAAAAAAGAATCTTTATTACTGGTGTTGACAACAGCCATGAAACAGAATCAGTCAGCTTCAGCCTCCTAAAATGATATGGAAGTTAATAAGATTAACCTGTCCACACAGAATTTAGTAGGTAAGAGAAATGAAAATAACATATTTCAAAAACATGGATAAGAGCGGCAGTGGCCAACGTTATCTGGGTGTTTATCATATTCCAGGTGCTGCAGTGCACAGTTGCTTCTTAGCATAGAATCCTAGTATAGGCATCAATATAATTCTTATAAGAAATTTAGACTTGGCTGGGTGAAAGATGGGTACTAAATAATTTCTTCATGAACATGCAGCAAATTGGTGAGTCTTTAAGTTAAAATTTAACTCAGAAAAATACACTCAAAATATGAGACTCATGTGAGGGAAGGGATTAAGTGTAGTAAGTGTTAATTACCTTTCCTCAAAGGCTGTACCCTGCCTAGAACATTGGTAGCACTTGGCTGTGTGTCTGTATTTGTGCATGGAATAGTCATAATGAGCCTATGAGTCCACAGGGAGGAAGTGGTTAGGATCTCATTTTATGTTGCAAGATTCACTCTGTTATTGTATCACCTAAAGAGAGGGGCCTTAACAGCCAAGCTCCAAAACCGGGAAGCAATGTCTGCCAAGTGGAAGTACTGCGGAAAGCCCAGGTCTTAGAGATTAGGGTGGATCCACGCATAGCTAGCTAGGGCAATTAGAATATGCAAGTAATTAGTTCAAGCTAATTAGTTAAGAGGCCTCTAGTCTAAAGTCTGGAAGCCTAGAGTTACAAAGCAGTTGAAACAGCTAAACTAATAAGACTTCAGGTATCAGAATTGTTCCCAAAGTACAGTGTACAAATTGAGGCTATAGAACAGAATTGTGAACTGGTCCAAACAGGTGCAGGAGATTTCTATTTTTCCTGAAGTCATTGGGAAGTTCTGTGATTTACTCTGACAGGAATGTGAGTTAGGCTTTTAAAAAGATGGTTTTTCAATCATTACGAAAATGTTTTTCATTTTGTACAAAGATCAGTAAACTATTGTATTAAGAATTGTATAGTTAAGGGCTGGAGAGATGGCTCAGTGGTTAAGAGCACTGACTGTTCTTCCAAAGGCCCCAGGTTCAAATCCCAGCACCCATATGGCAGTTCACAGCTGTCTGTAATTGCCAGGTGTGGTGGCATATGCCTCTAATCCCAGCACTTGGGAAGTAGAGGCAGGTGGATCTCTGTGAGTTCAAGGCCAGCCTGGCCTACAAAGTGAGTCCAGGCCATTCAGGGCTACACAGAGAAACCTTGTCTTGAAAAACAAAAAACAAAAGAATTGTATAGTTAGACTTAAACTTCTCAAACCTGACAGAACTAACAGGAACTCAAAGGATTGTCATGAATGTTGTGAAGTATCCATCAGAGAAGACTACTTGGACACGGGTTTAAGCTAGCCAGCAATTACACCAGGTGTCCCGAATCCCAGTGTAACACCAAGCCGTTTTCAAGGTGAGCTTTTAAACAAAAAAACATCCTAGGTTTAAATACTTCAGTTAACAAGAAGTTAGCCCAAAGCAGAGCTACAGAAGCCAAAACAAAACAACAACAACAACAAAAAACCCAAACAAGTCAGTACATTTAGAAACTTTCAGAAATATGGACTCTCTCCCTCCCTCCCTCCCTCCCTCCCCCCCCCCCTCCCTCTCTCTCTCTCTCTCTCTCTCTCTCTCTCTCTCTCTCTCTCTCTCAGCAGGTAGTACTGCTACATGCTGAGTTTTTTGGCCTGAATGGTACTTCCATCATGGAGTCAGTTACACTAAGGTCTGGGGTTCTGTTACAGTGAACAGGTTCTGATTTGCAGGCTGTGCTTCTAGGTCCTGATGGAACAGAGTAACACTATCTTATATGAGGAACCATAATAAATATCTGTTGAGCTGGGGGAGCATTGTGGTACACCTGCAATCCTAACACTGAGGAAGTAGACGGACAAGCATGGCTGCAAATATGAGGCCAGCCTGATTTACATTGCAAATTCCAGACCAGCCAGGGTTACATGGTAAGACCCTAATCACACACACACACACACACACACAACACCCTTGAAACAAATATCTGTTGAATGAGAGGTCAAAATATGTGGAGAGTGGTCTTGGTTTTTAACGTACCTAATGAAGAGCTCAAAGCAGCTTACAAAACTTCTGCTTTGTCTGGTGGATAAAATTCTGGGCTTGATAAAAAGTCCTACTATGTGTTAGGTTCCAAAGAAACTCAGGACAAATGGCTGAGGTGCCTACTAACTTATCGAAGAGGATGCTGGCCACCAGGCTTTCTCAGCATGGCAAATACCTTTTACCGAGTCCTATCTCCCCTCAGCACTTCTCAGCCCTGCCCCCACCCTAAACCTCTCCAACCCCTGAGCTCCCCTCCCCCCATTCCCAGCTTCTCTTTACTACCTAACACAGCCTTTTGGCCAGGCATTCTCCTTATTCTCTCTTTCTCTTTCTCTCTCTATTGGTTCTTTTCTCTCTCCTGGTCCCCTTCTTGTCCCTCTCTCTTCCTCTCTCCCTCTCCCTCTCTTTCTCTCTTTCATCTCATGGTCATGTTCAGTCTACCACTCTCTCTCTCTGTGCTCTGGACTCTTTCAGATGTCTCTGGCTGTTCTCTTTTTCTCTGTCTCTCTCTCAATGCCTCTCTCTCTCTCTCTCTCTCATATCTATAACCAAAACCTTCTCCTCAACCATACCTAGGAGTGGTCCTGTCTTCATTTTCATTTACTACTTACTGAAAAGGGGACCTTTCAGATCCAAAAATTCCACTACTCTGACTCCAAGCCTGTGAAATTCAGTGAAAAGGGGACCTTTGAAATTCCACTGCCCTGACTCTCTATCAACCCCCCATTGTCACTACTAGGAGATGACCCTCAGTAAATTCCAGGAAGAACTCCAGGGTTCCCTGGAAAGAACAAACAGCTACCCAACCCTAGAATTCCTTAATTCTAGGGCAAGCACCCTCAGCAGACAGTGGATCAAAGTTCCCTGGTCCCCACAGCAAGACTCCTCCTCCAGGAAGCTATTATCCAACCCTGGCCCGAGAACGTAGAGTTCTAGGGGTTCGGGGTTCACTTTTCCCGTGGGTGAAAGGGGACCCCCATGGGAATCAGAATAAAGTTCCTCTTGCTTTTGCAGCTATCTAGACTCTGTCTCTCATTGGGGGTCATGCCCGGTAATAAGGAAGGAGCCCCTCGGGGTGAGCCTAACACTACATTATATCAAATTATGACAAAGGGGAAGCAAAATCCACCCAACCTTTATAGAGGATGGAGATGAGATTTAACGTATCAGAAACAGAATTCATTGAACAGTAAGACAAGTTGCTTGTCAACAAGGGAGGGGGTTCATCTTCTGTAGCTGTTCAAGAGAGATGACCTGTGTTTATCTGTCTTCAAAGTCAACTCTCTTCTGCTTGCTGATCTCTATGACTGAGTTAATACAGTGAGGTGCTGACTGTGTTTTTGTTTGTTTGTTTTGGTCTTGTTTACTTTGGTTTAATCTGGTTACTATATTTTCCAGTTTTCTGTTTTTTATTGATTTCTTTTTCCTTTCCTCCTCTTCTCCCCTCTTTTTCCTCCCTCCCACCCTCCCCATTTATCTATCTATCTATCTATCTATCTATCCATCCATCCATCCATCCATACATCCATCCATCCATCCATCTATTTATTTATTTAGAGACAGAGTCTCACTATGTAGCCCATACTGGTCTACAACTCATTTTACAGACCAGGCTGGCCTCAAACTCAAAGAGATCTGCCTGCCTCTGCTTCCTGCATGCTAGGATTATAGGTGTAAGCCACCATCCATTGATTCTTAAACTTCTGTTTCTTGCTGGATTTTTTTACTCCCTTCTTTGCATTCATTTCAAGTAAACTCATAATTGTTTGTTAACGTATTTATCATGATGGCTGCCCTAAATCCCATATCTGACTACTTCAACATCTGGCATATCTCCGTGTTGAAGTCATTTAATTGTTTGGTTCATCTACGTTGCAATTTTCCTGTCTTTTACTTTTAAATTTTAAAAAATACTGGAAAAAAAACCACCTTCGTATGTGTGTGTGTGTGTGTGTGTGTGTGTGTGTGTGTGTGTGTGTGTGTAGGTGTTTTGCCTTTGTGTGTTTATGTCTGTGATCCATGTGTGTACCTGGTCCCTATGGAAGCCAGCAGAGGGTATCAAATCCCCTGGGACTGGAGTTGTAGATCATTTTGGGCTGCCTTATGTGGATGCTGGCAAAGAAACGTGAGACCGCAGGAGAGCAACCAGTGCTCTTTTTTTTTAATAATTTATTTTTTATTTCTTCAAGTTACATCTCAATCACAATCCCCTCCCAACTCCCCCCTCCAGTCCCACCCTTCCACCCTCCTCCCCCTCAATCCCCCAT
>CAJQZJ010009486.1:7291118-7330469 GCA_907164525.1 Lophiomys imhausi | reverse complement strand
TCTACCCTTCTTTTTTTTTTTTTTTTTAGTTTAAGGTATTTCTTTTTCCCCCCCAGCAGCTCTCCCTTTCAGTCCAAAAAATGGTTCTTTTTCTTAAAACTATAAATACAATACAAAACAACAGAAATAAATAGGCCACAATTATGTGAGTTATATGGCTTAGCATACATTCCCAATGTCCAGTCCATATGTATTTGGCACCTGACTTGAACATTCTACTATCTAACCATCTCCATGAGTTTAAAGTTCTATATCTAACTCAGCTTTCATACTAACTTGCCTCACAATTTAAAAAATATCTTCTTAGATCCAGAACACCCTCTTGATTCCTAAACAACTCAAAATTTAACTATGAGACTCTAGCTATCTATTTTTCAACCACCTCAGAGACCTGAGAGGGATAAATATATCTGATTATATAGGAAGTGCAGGGCCTGCAGCTTCCAAAACTAAGAAATGAAATACCAGTGGCTGCCTGGACAGTTCCCATTTTCTCTCCATACATTACAGCATCAATCTTCAGCCATTTGGCCCCATTTCTCTGACAGACATTGATTGTAGAGCAGGGGTTATGAAGGACTTACCTACCCTGTCTTGGCAGAGCTAGGCTGTCGACTTATCTGCTTCCAAGTTTTGTCCTTTTTGGACAGAAGTCTGTCTACAGTTGAAGCAAGGGGTTTTTCTTGCCAAGAGAAAGGCTTACCACCAATTCAATCACCTCCCACTGGAGATTCTTCGATGCTCATCTTCTACTTGGAGTAGAATAGGGGGTGCTGTCAGGAGCTGACATGTCTCGATATCAAAAAATCTTAAGTTACGAAAACATCTTTGAATGTCATATTCTGCAGATCTCTTGAGGTTTTTGAAGATGCCCTATCTATCTCTTATATTTAGATAAGCAAATATTGCTTGTCTCTTAGCAACTTGATTTCTTAGTAGCTTAGAAAATAACTGTGATAGACTGTCATAGTAACTAACAAAATGACACATTTTCATGACTATTAGTTTCCATTTCTTAATTATCCTAAACAGTTTATGTCGGTTGGTAGCAAGAGGCCAAAACTTGACATTTCATTTTTAAGCATTACTAGGAACAATACCTTTAAGAAGCGTTACCCTTAATTTTGTATCAATATACAACGATCAATACCAAGGTGGCCAAATATAATCTTAATTTTGTATCAATGTACAAAGATCAATACCGATGTAGCCCAATATAATCTTAATTTTACATCAATATACAAGTGGCCAAATATAATCTTAATTTTGTATCAATATACAAAGATCAATACCGATGTAGCCCTATACAATCTTAATTTTGCATTAATATACAATGATCAATACCAATTTAGCCAAATATAATATTAATTTTGTATCAGTATACAAAGGTATAAAGCCATATTCAATAATCTGTCCTTTTTTTCTTGATCTTTCCTATACTATGTCTATGTCCCATTTTTCTCAAGTCTGTTCACTTCTACTTAGGAGAGAAAGAAGGATACAGAAAAGAAAAAGAGAAAAGTCCCTGGGTCTAACCTCCAAAACCCATTTAACAAGACCATTTAACAGCTTGTAGTCTTTTCCCCTAAATAACGAAATTTTCTATTATCTATCAAATAACTTAAGGGGGGGAACACCCTCCCCACCTTCTGGGGATGGGACGTTGTTCTCTTAAAATGACTTCCTGCTGATTTGGGATGTAGTAAACCTGTTTGGGGCCCAAATAAGAATGGGAAAATGGTTAAAAATGTTAATAGAATCATTTGATGTTCAGTCCTTTTGTGCTCAGCTATTTAGATGCCCTAAGAAGTTCATAGACAGAAGCTGATCTTCAGAGCTTTACTGAAGTTCTGGCTGGTGTAGTCTGTGGAGCTGAACGATCTTAGCGATTTTGAGTTGTGGTTGTAGACTTTTGAGGAAACTGCTATTGAGGAAGTCTGCAAGGCTGGATCATCTGGGCCACTCATCTTCTTTGGTGTCTGATCTGTTTTCTGCTGAGATTTCCGTTGTCCAGTTATCCCTGGATTCCTTGAATGGATGCTTTAAATCTCCTGGAAAGATAAGAACAGAGCCCTGCCCTAATCCTAACTCTGGGACAATTACCTTTTTTTTTTTTTTGGGTAGGTGGGGGGGTCAGGTAATATTTTTCCTGGAGCAAATTTGGTTTTTTGACAATATATAAAGTATTACCAGGCCGGGCGGTGGTGGCACACGCCTTTAGTCCCAGCACTTGGGAGGCAGAGGCAGGCGGATCTTTGTGAGTTTGAGGCCAGCCTGGTCTACAAAGTGAGTCCAGGACAGCCAGGGCTACACAGAGAAACCTTGTCTCGAAAAACCAAAAAAAAAGTATTACCTTTCAATCCGGATTAAAGAAGAAATTATTTTGATATTTTGGAGCTAAACAAACCTTTAGTGTATATATTTTGAGATCTCAAAGGACAATTTGTTTGAATTGCAGCCTGCCTTTTGTAAGTAGCTTTTAAACTTAAATCTTTCCAAATCCTATGTGCCTGTCTCTGCACTCTAAGTTTTGGGATCAAAGACATGTGGTTCCCAACTGATGGGATTAAAGATGTGCTCCTCCACTCCTGGATCAAAGTTTTTCTCTGTTTAGAGCTTGTTTTGTATCAGGTGGCCTTGAGCTCTGAGATCTGCCTGTTTCTGTCTCTAGTGTGTTGGGAGCAACCAGTGCTCTTAACCACAGAGCACTTCCAGCTCTTTCTTGGCATTTATGACAGAAAGAGTCCCTGCCCTTCCCCGTGTTTACCCTTTCCTTCTCTTTCCTTTTCTTGGTTGAACACAGGGCCTCAGTATGCAGACTTTGCTCTTCCATTGATTTATAGTCAAAGCCCATGTAATTTTCTGTTGTCTGCTGTCCTTTTAAGCTATAGAACATTCTGAGTCCTTTTCAATTTTCTATTTTAGCAACACTTGATCTTTTTAGGTTTAGCATGCATATCCAGGTCTGCTTATAAATTCCAAGGACAATTTAATTCCCAGGCCTTTGTTATACTGTTTCAGGTTGATGTCTTTCCAGTTCCTGTGCTCCTGGAGTTGCCTCACATAGGGGTGAAAGGCATTTCCTCTATAATGTGCAGGCCACCTGTGCTTGTAGGTAGGAAAAGCTATCTCCAGGTCTCAGAGGTGAGAAGTGGTTCCCTGCTACAGTTTGTTATCAAAGGAGTTTTTATCTTTCCAGTGTTACCTGGTCTGTCTGGTGGTGTTGGTGGAAGTGTGTTCAGACTGGGGAGTGATAACCCTATGTAGAACATTTTCTAGGAGAGATGAGCTATGAGCTACTCTGTTGGTGGACAGATCTTCTGATGCCTGGCCACTGTGCTACTCCTCTTTCCTACCCTCATCAGTCTGCCTCTCCCTCAGCCTTCCTCTCCAGGGTTTGTAGTTGTATCTAGCAAGGGGGGGATGAGTCTATGTCATGTTGTTTGGGGAGGAACCACACTAAAAGAATATGGAAATTCTGTAGGAGCCCCTGAGGGATTTGAAATATTGGTTGTATTTGAAATATTGGTTGTACATATGTTATTGAGCAAACAGAAAATATATATTAGCTGGGTGTGGGGCCCACACCTCTAGTCCCAACATTTGAGAGGGTGAGGTGGGATAGGAGTAGTTGGAAGACTGCAGCACCTTGGCTCAACACAAAACAAATGTCCTCAAGTGATCCACATCATCTTTAAAAAAATAATTCTTGGACAGTTTCATACATGTATGTAATGAATTTTGATCATTTTTCCCCATATCAACTGTGGAAAAAGGACAAAAAAATGAAACTGTGGATTTCAGACACAGGACAAGTGATTGAGGCACATATTCAACACACTAAAATGAACCTAGCCTCCAGATTCTCCCAGCATCCCTCAGTCCCTACCAGTTATAGGGCATGGCTGACATACCCAACCCTCTACCCTGAACTTTCCAGCCCAGGGGCTGGGCTTCCCCTCCCATGGAAGCTCTTTCCTATGTAATCCAGACATTTTGTTCTCCATCTCTCTCTCCCTTTCTCTCTGGATCTCTCTCTCTCTCTCTCTCTCTCTCTCTCTCTCTCTCTCTGTGTGTGTGTGTGTGTGTGTGTGTGTGTGTGTGTGTGTGTGTGTGTGTGTGTGCATGCTCTTTCTCTCTTTCTCTTCCCCTCTATCTCCCTTCCCATTGTGACTTCCCTGGTTCATTGGGACCAGTGAACTTGCCTAAGAGCTGCACCCAATAAAGGTGCCTTTATATACATTAATCTGGTTTGAACTGACTCCTTTCATCGGCAGAGAATAACTTATCAGAAACCTTAAAGGACCTTTTTCTTTTTTAAGAGATTAAAGGAAACAATTGAGTTGTACAGGACAGGATCAGTAGTACATGGTGATTTGTTTAAATAGAATTTAACTTTGGTAATGATAGTAAGGAGGCAGATTATAAATGTTATAATTACTGAAGGAGAATCTTGGTGCTAATGATAGCTTTCAAACTTAATAGTCTAGGGAAAAAAGTCTCAGAACATGCTAATAAAAATTGTAGTTACAATGTTGGGGGCAAAGGAAAGCAATATTAATACTTTGCTCACACTGATATGATAACCCCATGATATAGTTTTACTGTTTTTTATTATTAAAAATCAAAATAAAGATCATTTTCTTATTCTAAATCAAAGTTCAAGTGGTAGAAGAAACTGAAGCCACTTAGCCTCACTGTGTTACAGAACCTCAGATATGGACAACAAAGATACTTTGAAAGTAACTAATGGCTTAACAAATTACATTGTTTCTTTTGACATGATGATAGAAATGATGCCAGTCAGCTGAGCCAAACTGTACATTCCTCCGGCAACCTAGACTGCTTCCTAATGGCTTAGTAAGCAGCTAATTAGAAGTGTATTTCTCTCAGCTTCAGAATCACAGTCCCACCCAGTAGACATACCTTCAGCCTAATCATTACTCTCCATAGATCTTAGAGGGATATTTGTGTTTGAGAAAAAGATTATATTTTAGGCATCCTGTCACTGATTTTGATTTGTTTTGCTCTATGTGTCTCAAAATAGAGTAGTATAGAATCTAGTAATACCACAGCTTAAATCTAGAAGGCAAAGCCCAGTGTGGAGGCATGTGTCTGCACTCGAGGCTGAAGCAAGAGTTTGCTTGAGCCCAGCCTAGGCAGTAGAGAAAAGTGTCTCCTGAAAAAAAAAAAAAAAATAACAAGAACTGGGAGATATAGTTAGACATGGAGTTCTTGCCCATTGTCTACAACACCCTGGATTCAACACTGTAAAAACATTTTTTAAAAATGGAGAAACCCCAGCATAATTGCCCGTAAGATGAAAAAGCTGTAGATAGGTCACGTGGTGACAAGGAATATCTTGCTCTGGTGATGTGAAGAAGTTTTCAAATCATAGATTCTAAGTCTACTTATTTGAGTTTTCAGATAGGTCACTGCCAATGAAGAATCCTCATGTGGCAAATTTTGCCCTGTATCTGTTGAGACAAAGTATCAATTTTTGGATGGATCTCTTACAAACTGGTGATTCATATTTTTTTTTGGCTTAAAATGAAATGCTAACTTTTCTTTCTTTTTACATCTGCTCATTCTATGTGTTTGTGTTGACGTGCGCATGCAGTACCACAGGTGAGGAAATCAGAAGTTAATGTGTATGAGTTAGTTCTCTTCTTCTACCATGTGGGTTCCAGGAACTGAACTCAAGTTGTCAGGCTTGGTGGCAAATACTTCTATCCACTGAACCCTGTTGCTAGACCAATAGCTTTATCCATATTACATGAGTTGTTACTAGATCTAATAGCCACACCTTTATTTTTCTTTTATTACTTTTTTTTGAGGCAGGGTTTCTCTGTGTCACCCTGGCTGTACTGTAACTCACTCTGTAGACCAAGCTGGTCGTGAACTCAGAGATCCATAGGATGGGACTCACCTTTAATACCAGCACTCTGGAGGCAAAAACAGGTGGATCTCTGTGAGCTATAAGTCATCCAGGATTACATAGTAAATACTAAGACCCTATCTCAAAAAAGACCCCAACAAAAAAATTGTCACTGTAATTGGGTTCACTCTATTGCTGTCTAAATATTTCATGTATTTCAAGTCATGTTTGCTTTCTAGCCTTTTAAAAAACATAAATCCTAATCTTGATTTAAGTCTTGATAAAAGAATAAAGCAACATAAACATATTCTTGAAGTTATAATTCTTAAATGCTGACATCTAGTGGTTGCTGTTAGTCCTTGATTCAGGTACTCTTCCTTTAGCTCTATCACAATGTGTGGATTAAAAAATTCACAGTTTCGGGGCTGGAGAGGTGGCTCAGAGGTTAAGAGCACTGGCTGTTCTTCCCAAGGTCCTGAGTTCAATTTCCAGCAACCACATGGTGGCTCACAGCCATCTACATTGAGATCTGCCCGGGCATATATGTAGAGCAAATACTGTATACATAATAAATAAATAAATAAATAAATAAATAAATAAATGTTTAAAAAAAAATTCACAGTTTCATAAGGTCCCATTTATTGATTGTTGGTCTTAGAGCCTGAGCTATTGATGTTCTGTTCAGGAAGTTGTCTCCTGTCTCCATGAGTTCAATGCTTTTGCCCACTTTCTCTTCTATTAGATTTAGTGTGTCTGGTTTTATGCTTAGGTCTTTGATTCACTTGGACTTAAGTTTTGCTTAGGGTGATAAAAATGGGTCTATTTGCATTCTTCTACATGTTGACATCCAGTTAGACAAGCAGCATTTGTTGAAGATGCTTTCCTTTTTCCATTGTAAGGTTTTGGCTTCTTTGTCAAAAATCAAATGACCCTAGGTGTGTGGGTTAATTTCTGGGTTTTTGATTAGATTCCATTGATCAACCAGCCAGTAGCATGGTGTTTTTATTACTATTGCTCTGCAGTACTCTGTAGTACAGCTTGAAATCAGGTGTGGTGATACCTCCAGATTGTTTTTTTTTTTTTTTTTTTGTACAGATTGTTTTAGCTATTCTGAGTTTTTTGTTTTACATATGAAGTTGAGAATTGTACTTTCAAGGTGTGTAAAGAATTGTGTTGGTATTTTGATAGGAATTGCATTGAATCTGTATATTGCTCTTGGCAGGTGGCCATTTTTATTATGTTGATCCTACCTATCCATGAGCATGGGAGATCTTTCCATCTTCTGATGTCCTCTTCAATTTCTTTCTTCAGGAACTTGAAGTTCTTGTTGTACAGATCTTTCACTTGCTTCATTAGAGTTATCCCCAGGTATTTTATATTATGTGTCACTATTGTGAAGGATGTTGTTCTCTAATTTCTTTCTCAGCCCATTTATTTTTTTGTGTAAAGAAGGAATATTGAGTTTTTAGGATTAATTTCGTATCCAGCCACATTGCTGAAGGTGTTTATCAGCTATGGGAGTTCTCTGGTAAAAGTTTTGGGGTCACTTATATATCGTATCATATCATATGCAAATAGGGATACATTGACTTCTTCCTTTCAAATTTGTATCTCCTTGATCTCCTTTAGTTGTCTTATTGCTGTAGCTAGAACTTTAAGTACTGTATTAAAGAGATATGGAGAGAGTGGGCAGCATTGCCTTGTCCCTGATTTTAGTGGAAATGCTTTATGTTTCTCTCCAAGTTTGATGTTGGATACCGGCATGCTGTGTATTGCCTTTACTATGTTTAATTATTGTCCCTCTATGACTTATCTCTCCGAGACTTTTATCATGAAGAGGTGTTGGATTTTGTCAAATACTTTTTCAGCATCCAAGGAGATGATCATGTGGATTTTTTCTTTCAGCTTGTTTATATGATGGATTTTGTTAATGGATTTTCATATGTTGAACCATCCCTGAGTTCCTGGGATGAAGCCTACTTGATCATGATGTATGATACATTTGATGTGTTCTTGCATCCTGTTTGCAAGTTTTTGATGGAGTATTTTTGCATCCATGTTCATAAAGGAAATTGGTTTGAATTTTTTTTCTTTATTGGGTCTTTGAGTGGGTTAGGTGTCAGGGTGACTGTGGCCTCATAGAATGAGTTTGTCAGTGTTCCTTCTGTTTCTATTTTGTGGAATAATTTGAGGAATATTGGTATTAGCTCTACTTTGCAGGTCTGCTAGAATTCTGTGCTGAAACCATCTTGCCCTGGGGATTCTTTAGTTGGGAGACTTTAATGACTGCTTCTATTTCCTTGGGGGTTATAGGACTGTTTAATTTGTTAACCTAATCTTGGTACTTAGAATCTATTAAAAAAAATTGTCCATTTTACTTAGATTTTTCAATTTTGTGGAGTATAGGTTTTTGAAGTAAGACCTAATGATGATTCTTTGGATTCCTTCAGTGTCTGTTGTTATTTCTCCCTTTTCGTTTCTGATTTTGTTGATTTAGATATTTTCCCTCTACTTTTTAGTTCCTTTGGCTGAGGGTTTTTCTATTTTGTTGATTTTTCTAAAAACAAAACAAAACAGTTTTTGGTTTTGTCAATTCTTTGTATTTTTCTCTTTGTTTCTAAGTTATCGATTTCAGCCCTGAGTTTGATACAAGAGATTATTTCAGTTTTCTTGTATCAGTTGAGGCTTGCTTTGTGACTGATGATATGGTAGATTTTGGAGAAGGTTTTGTGAGATGCTGAGAAGAAGGTGTATTCTTTTGTGTTTGGGTGAAACATTGTGTAGATGTCTTTTAGGTCCATTTGATTCATGAACTCTATTAGTTTCATTATTTCTCTGTTTTCTGTCTCAGTGTCCTGTCCATTGGTGTGAGTGGGGTGTTGAAGTCTCCCACTATTAACATGTGGGGATCAATGTATAGTTTAAGCTTTAGTAATGTTTCTTTTGCAAATATGGGTGACATTGCATTTGGGGCATAGATGTTCAGGATTGAGATGTCATCTTGATGAATTTTTCCTTTGATGTATATATAGTGTCCTTCCCTATCTTTTTTGTTTGTTGTTTGTTTTGTTTTGTTTTTCAAGACAGGGTTTCTCTATGTAGCCCTGGCTGTCCTGGACTCACTTTGTAGACCAGGCTGGACTCGAACTCACAAAGATCCACCTGCCTCTGCCTCCCAAGTGCTGCGATTAAAGGCATGCACCACCACACCCGGCCCATCCTTCCCTATCTTTTTTGATTAATTTCAGTTGAAAACTTTATTTTATTTGATATTAGGATGGCAACTCCAGTTTGCTTCCTGGGACTGTTTGTTTGGAAAACTTGTTTTGTGCTCTTTACTCTGAGGTAAAGTCTGCTTTTGTTGGTGAAGTGCATTTCTTGAATGCAGAAAAATGATGGGTCTTGTTTCTGAATCCAATATGCAAGCTTGTGTCTTTTTATTAGGGAGTTGAGTCCATTTATGTTGAGAGATATTAGTGATCGTAGATTGCTATTTTTTTGTTATTTTTATATAGGTGGTGGTAGTGTGTTTGTGTGTTTCTTTTGATTTTGCTGCAGTGGGGTCATTTGCTACCTGTGTTTTCTTGGGTGTAATTATCTTCTCTGGGTTGGAATTTTCTCTAGGATCTTCTGTAGGGTTGGATTTGTGGATAGGTATTGTTTAAATTTGGTTTTGTCATGGAATATCTTGTTTTTCCCATGTATGGTGATTGAAAGTTTTGGTGGGGATAGTAGTCTGGGCTGATATCTGTGGTTTCTTGGGGCCTTCAAGACATCTTCCCAGGCCCTTCAGGCTTTTAGAGTTTCAGAAGAGAAGTCAGGTATTATTCTGATGGGTCTGCCTTTATATGTTACTTGGCCTTTTTCTCTTGCAGCTTTTAGGATTCTTTCTTTGCTCAGTACATTTAGTGTTTCAATTATTATGTGATGGTAGGAATTTATTTTCTTGTCTAATTTATTTGTTGTTCTGTAAGTCTCCTGGACATTTGTGATTATCTCTTTAGGTTTGGGAAAATTTCTTTTATGATTTTGTTGAAAATGCTTTTTGGTCCTTGCAGTTGGGAGTCATCTCTCTTTTCTATTCCCTTAATTCTTAGGTTTTGTCTTTTCATTGAATCCTTAATTTCTTGGATATTTTGGGTGAAGAATTTTTTAGTTTTCTATTTTTCTTTGGCTGCTGTATCAGTTTCTTTGATTGAATCTTCCAGTCCTGAGATCCCATCTTCCCTCTCTTTTATCCTATTGGTGATGCTTGTGTCTGTAGTTCCTTTTCTTTTTCCTAGATTTTCTACCTCCAGGATTGTCTCTGCTTGTGTTTTCTTTCTTGCTTCCATTTCCATTTTCAGGTCTTGCATCTATTTCCACATCTCCTTCTCCAGCTTGATTATCTTTGCCTATATTTCTTTAATGACTTTATTCCGTTCCTTCTCCTGTTTGCTTGTTTGTTCCTGGATGCCTATAAGGGGTTTCTCCAATACTTTCATCTGTTGGATTGTGATCTCCTTAAATTAAGGAATTAATTTTCTTCTTTTAAGGCCTCTATCATTTTTTTTTTTTTTTGGTTTTTCGAGACAGGGTTTCTCTGTATAACAGCTCTGGCTGTCCTAGACTCACTTTGTAGACCAGGCTGGCCTCGAACTCACAGAGATCCACCTACCTCTGCCTCCCAAGTGCTGGGATTAAAGGCGTGCGCCACCAATGCCCGGCTGCCTCTATCATTTTTATAAGTATAGATTTGTCATCATTTTCTTGTGTTTCTGCTGTGTTAGGATGGTCAGGGCTTGCTCTACTAGGATAGCTGAGCTCTGGTGGTGCCATATTACCCTGGTTTTTGTTGATTGTGTTCTTTTGTTGACCTTTAGCCATCTGGTTGTCCCTGTTGTTGGTTGGATGTTCCTGGTGCCCATTAGATTTAATTCCCAGGTAAGAGTCTTGGTCTGGAGGCTTGATGTTCCTGTATGACCCTGAGATCCAGAAGGTCACTTTGGGAAAATTGGCAGGGCTGCAGACTAAGGCTGTAACTGAGGAGATGTCCTCTCAGATAAGTGGGAAGCACCTAGAAGCCAGATACAGGGTCTTTCTTCCCTGGGACTTCAGAGGATGACCTCTCAGAGACTCTGTGTAGGTTATTCCACCAGAGATATGGCAAGTGTCTAGAGGCCAGAGGCAAGTGCAAGTGTCCCTGGAACTCTAAGGAAGACCCCTTAGGGAAGCTCTCTCTGGATGAAGGAGGCACTTGGAAGCCTGAAGCCAAGGCCAAGTGTCCCTGGGGCTCAACGGATGCCCTTTACAAGAAGTTCTCTCAGAGATACACTCGTTGGTTGGAAGCCTGGGTGAGAATCCCTGGAACTCAGAGGAAAACCTCTAAGAGAAGCTCTCCTGTGGGTGTGGATGCACCTGGAGGCCCGAAGTCTAGCTGAGTATCTCTGAGGCGAGGCAATTGACCTGGATCGCTGGAAGTGCTGGCAGCCAGAGGTCTAGGGAGCATCTCTGTGGCTTGCAGGGAGGCCACTCTGAGGAGCTCTCCTGGAGGGGGGCACAGATATGCCTGGAGGCCAGAAGCCTCGATGAGTGTCTCTGGGACTACATGATTTACCCAAATCACTGGAAGTGCCTGACCGCCAGAAGTCCCAAGAGCGTGTCTTGTGGCTCAGAGGGAGACCTCACTGAGAAGCTCTCCATGGAGTGGCATGGAGGCGCCTGGATGCCAGAAGCCTGATTGTGTCTCTGGAAGTAGGTGATTGGCCTGGGTCCCTGGAAGTGCCTGGGAGCCAGAGGCCAAGAGAGCGTCTCTGTAGCTCAGAAGGAGATCTCTTCAATGAGCTCTCCTGATGGTGCTGAGCCACCTGGAGGTCAGAGGTTTGACTGAGTGTTTTCTGCCGCTAGGCGGTTGAGCTGGCTTGCTAGAAGTACCTGGCAGTAAGAGGCTGGGGGAAGCATCTCTGTGGTTGGGAGGGAGACCTCACCATGAAGATCTCCATGTAGCAGCCTAGAGACATGAATGTCTCTGGCATAGCCAATAAATCTGTTTGGCTACCTGGTCTTCATAACTTATTATTGTATGCCATCTTTTCATATAGCATGGATGGAAATTTAGATTACAGTCTTAATAGACTTATAAAGTTGATGGATACTTTTCATCTCCTCAAACATAATGTAGAAAATCATCTTTAGCTGATTTGTGAACACCACATATTCCACATACATGATAATGCAGAAATGTACCCATAATATTACCTTTTGTGTATTTACTGAGCAAAAGAAACAGACACCAAAGAAGAAAAAAAAATAGCCCAGATGATTCAACCTCACAAACCATCTCAATAACTGTTTCCTCAAAGATCTGCATCCATGACAATTTCAAAATGGCTAGCTTAGATGGTCCAATGTCACAGACAGTTCTAGCTAGGAATTCAGTTAAGACCTGCTCCTTTGTATCTCACAGAGACTGGATAACCAAAGATACAACTAGATCTCTGAGGACTTGGCCAATATCCCAATTTTCTTAGGGTCCCCAAAAAGTGCCTTCAGCCCCAGACAGCATGAAGAACAGAGTTTGTGTGTTTCTCCCCCACCAGTTTAGTGGTATTTTTACCTGACCATCTTCTTTCCTTTATTTGATTTACTTTCTGTTTGCACCTCCCCGTAGGACTAGATATGGTTTGTGGACATCTGAAGCCTCTTGGTTGGAACAATGCCCTGTCATTGGCAGATGGTCCCCCTATACCCTTTCTGGACCCTGACAGCCTGACTTGGTGTAGGCAATAACCTTTAGCCTCTCATAAAAACCTAATTACTCAGCACCCATTTAAAAGATTCTAGGACAGTTGCCAGTTTCTTGAATCTATGAGCAAACTCTTGCTTTTTTAGGGCATGTCAATCTCATGGCAGCGGAATTGCTTCAGAATGTTGAGTGCCACTGGAAGTACTTCCTCTCTTTCTGACACTGGGAAATTCAACATCACACCAAAGGGATTTCCAAATTCATTCCCTTTGAGCCTTAAAATCCCCCCAAAGGAGAGCCAGGAATTCTGAAATGAGGTACTTCAATTCACACCATGGGCCCTTTTGGCAGATATTTCTAATCATGGGTCCTGTTGGCAGATATTTCTAACCTAGACTTCTGGACCCATGTTGCTTATCTGACTCATAAAAACGAAGTCCAGGAAGGCTATCTTTTGTCCCTCTCCTTCCTCCTCATGATAGCTGCCATTAGGAAATGCATAGGAAAAAACCCTCAAGCCTCAGGATGGCCCCTTAGAGGGAAAAACACAGGAAGATATAAGGGAAGACTCAACGAGGAGGAAGACCTTGAGGATCGTGCAGTAGCTAATTTAACTATTTTAGAAAAAACAATTGATCTAATTAGACAGAAGTTACTCTCTAACCCACAAACCCCCTCCTCTGTTTGCCCTCTTCTTCCCCTCTAGGAACCTTAAGTGGTTACAGAGGACAAAGACCCAGGAAGTAAGACCAAACCTCTTAGATGGGTATGGTTGCATACTCCTTTAAACCAAGCACTTGGGAAGTAGAGGCAGGAAGATCATGTGAGTTCAAGGCCAGACTAGTCTAAAAATTGAGTTCCAGGACAGTCAGTGCTACACAGATAAACCTCATCTTGAAAAACCAAAAAAGAAAAAGAAAACAAAAAAAGAAATGACCATGGCTGTTTAAGACAACCCGATAAACCCTCCCTACCCTCAGTGCCACTATCTATGGCACAACCTCCTGTGACCATTGAGAAGCTCTAGAATCTCAGAGATTCTGGAAACAATTATACCTAGCCCCCTCAGCCACAATAGCCCAGGATCTAGAAGCTCCGCATAGAGGAACCTTTCTGGTTAACCTACATATATACAGACAATATCCACTGGTTTTGGTATCCTCTCCCAGCAGCAGACTTAAAAGAATTATACCAAGTGATCTCTGAGGAAGTAATTCGTGCCCCTTGGACCAAACCTATTTTACAAAGTTTCAATAGTAACCTTTTAAAGCCCTAAGACTGGACAGATTTATGCCAATTCACTCACCATAGTCCTATTTAGAGATATTTAGAGATGAATGTCAGATGCAGGCTAAAAAGAATAAATTATATAATCAACACATAGTACTACATTAAGGGCAACCCCCCACTCAACAAACTGGAATTATGACTAGCTCTTCAGCAAAGGTAACTTCTCTACAGGGATTCAGTAGGCTTTGCTCTTTGCTAGCTACTTTGAGCAGGCTTGCTTATGTATACTTTAGGTTGGGACTGTTCAAGTACCTTGTCCATAGGGCCTTGAGAGACCTCTTCACTGACCTTTATACAACAAAAAGCAACTGAGACTCTTCCAGATTTTATGCTAAGGGTGCAAGCCAGTTTAGACAGAAAAATAACAGATTCTGAAGCTAAATGGTGTTCCTAAATAATCTTATCTGGGAAGGAATGACCTCAGAACCCAGGTAGGCATTCCAGGGACTTAAAAAAACGAACATTATGGGGGCTGGAGAGATGGCTAGGGGTTAAGAACACGGACTGCTCTTTCACTGGTCCAGAGTTCAGTTCCCAGAAATCACATGGCGGCTCACAACCATTCAAATTTGATCTGATGGCCTCTTCTGGCTGTAGGTGTTCGTGCAGATAGAGCACTCATACGTAAACTAACTGAATTAATTTATAAAAAAAATGAACATTATGATAAATGGTTTGTGGCTACCCATGACATTGTGACTGCCTCATACCAAGCCTCATTTCTCACTCAAGCCTGTGTAGCCACTGTATAATTTGAAATGTTTTAAATGTGGAGAGACTGGACCCTGGGAGGGAGATTGCCCCAAAAACGACCCAGCTGCCCTTAACCTCTAACTCCATCTATCCTTGCTGCACAAAATGCTTTCATAGGAAAAAGTAGGGCAAATCCAAATATGACAAAGAAGGCAAACCCCTGCCACCTTGCATGGCAACCCTCATCCATACCAATAAGAGGGAAAAGCCCACAATTCCAATGGGTCACTAATATGCTAGAGATATCTCATCCTAAACTTTCAATAAAAATTGACAATGAAAGTTTTAAATGCCTAATAGACACAGGGGCAGATAAAATCATCCTAAGATGGGCTGAGGTTCCTCCATATTGGACCCTCCTACCAAGGCCTCAACTGATGGGAGTAGGAGGTGAAACTGCAATTTAATTTATTAATAAGTATAAACTGTAAGATTAAGCCAATGGAGCAGCCAGCAGCTTGGCAGAGCAGCAGGAGGCCTGGTAGGATATCAGACAACAGGCCTGGCCTGCCTTAACCAGCAGCCTGATTTATTCTGGGGAAAGAGCTCTGGACCAAGGGTGGCCTACACCACCTGTAACTTAAACTCTGTTATATTAGGCCAGTAGAATTACTGGTGGCTTGGGAGAAGATTTTCTGGAGTTCAGTGGGAGTCCAACAGCCCTGGATTGTTTGGACTGATGGCCTATAAGCTGCTGCAGTCCTTTCCCCAATAATTAAATACACAAAGACCTTTTAATGTTTTAATGCTTAACCCTTAGCTGGGCAGACTCTCAATTAGCTACTCTAATTTAACCTGGATCACCTAATCCCAAACTGCCATGTGCTTGTGATTACCTTCCAGCATTCTAAAACACATCTATCTGCTTCCATGTCTCCTGGTGGAATGAACTAATCCTCTGTGTAAAGTGCAGGGTTCCTGTTCTAATCTCAGGAAGTCCTGCCTTCCTATACTCTTTCTGCCCAGCTAATTGGCCATCAGCAGCTTTTATTAACCAATCAAGAGAATGCCTCAGAAGGGACGGTAATCAGACCTCAGCATTGAAATCAACCTATCAGAAGCAATGTTATTAGCCCCAACATCTCCCCCTTTAAGTCTAGCAAAAGTATCCCATTCTTAATAAAAATAAATATAAGAATAAATACAATACAGTAACAATAAAAACAATTATGAAAACTAAAAGATGTAACATACATCCTCAATGTCCAGTCCATATGTATTTGACTAGTTGACTAGGAAATATATTCTATTACATATCTCTCCTTATGAGTCTAAGGATCTATAACTAATTCAACTTCCATCCTAACTTACATTATTAACTAAATCATCTTAACTTTAAAACATCCTATTGGGCTGGAGAGATGGCTCAGTGGTTAAGAGCACTGACTGCTCTTCCAGAGGTCATGAGTTCAATTCCCAGCAACCACATGGTGGCTCACAACCATCCATAATGAAATCTGGTGCCCTCTTCTGGCCTGCAGATATACCTGCAGACAGAACACTGTATACATAATAAATAAATCTTTTTTTTTTTTCAAAAAAAAAAACCCATCCTATTAATTCCTAGATAGCTTAAAACCTATTCTGAGGCTATAACTATGTAGTTTTCAATCACATCAGAAACCTGAGAAGGATAAGTATATCTGAATAGATAGGAACTACAGAGCAAGCAACTTCCAAAACTATGAAATAACAGAAAACTGGCTTCCTAGATAGTCCCCAGGTTCTATAACATTTGAGCATCATCTTCAGCCTTCTGGCTAAGCATATCTCACAGACTTACTTTTGGAGCAGGAAATAAGATTTTCCCATTCTATCTTTGCAGAATCAGGCCATCTATTTATCTGCATTGAAGCTTTGGTCCATCTTTGGATTGCATATAGTCTGTTGAGAGAGCAGGGGTAATTCTGCCCAGTAAGAATTATCTCCTTATGGAGATTTTTTGATGCTCATTGTCTCCTTCCAAATCCAATGGGAACTGCCAGGAGCTGGCAGTCTCATATCAAAGAATTTTTTAAATAATAAAAATATCTTTAAATGCCATATTCTACAGATCTCTTGAAGTTTTTGAAGATCATCTATCCATCTCCATTGAGTAAGCAAATGTTGCTTGTCTCTAACAACTTAATATCTGATTAACTTAGAAAACATCTGAGATTAACTAAATTATCCTAATAAAATCATAAATTTGAAAGACTATCAACTTGCATTTTTAAATTATCCTAAAGAGTTTGTGACAGTTGCTGTCAAAAGGACTAGAACTTTATATTGCAATTTTAAGAATTACATAGGTACAATACTTAATCAAAATATAGCCTTAATTTTGTATCAATATACAAAGATCTATAGGAGTAGATTCAATAATCTACCCCTTTTCCTATCATCATCATATGTCTATAACCTTAATTTTGTATTAATAATAAGGATCAGTAGGAGTGGATTCAATAATCTGTCCTTTTATCTTATCAATTATATATTATATATCTATATTCCTCCTCTTTATTCTTTTCAAGTATTCTCCCCATATATAAGAGAGAAAGAAGGATAAAGAAAAAGAGAGAAATCCCTGAGCCTAACCTTCTACACCTTGCTTAACAAGACCATATAACAATTTGTAACAATTCTCCCTAAACAACATCTATAACCCATCAAATGACCAAAGAATCATCCACCCCACTTTTTGGGAAAGGGACATTGCTCTCTTAAAATTGCTTCCTGCTGAATTGGGATGCAGAAAACCTGTTTGGGGGTCCCAAAAAATGGAAAAATGGTTAAGCAAGTTAAATGAAACATTGGTTGTCCATTCTCTATGTGCTCAGCAATTTGAATGTCCTGAGAAGTTTGTAGTCCGAAACTGGACTTTGGGTGGGAAAGTTCAGGGATTTATTGAAGAAGTCCTGTCTGGAACAGTCTTTGAGGCTGGACCATCTTAGTAAGCCAATTTGAAGTTGTTCTGGATACAGATTTTTGAGGAAACAGCTATTGAAGCAATCTATGAGGCTGGATCATCTGGGCTATTTGTCTTGTCTGGTCTCTTTTTCTTCAAACTTTCCAGTTATTAGTGGTCTCTGGACTCTTTAGTTGGAAGCTTTTATTCTCATGGAAAGAGAAGAACAGAAACCTGCCCTAACTTCATTCTAGGGTATTCTTTTTTGGCATGTAATATCTTTCCTAGGGCAAATTGTCTTTTGGCAATAGAAGAAAAAAATTTTTATCTTTCAAAAGAAATCTTGAAAATTTGAAACTAAATATAGCTTCAAGTGTATATAAAACATAATAATCTTAACTTTCTATTGATATCTATTAATGTAACAAAATAATCTTAAGTTTTTAATAATAAAAGAGACAAAGAATACAGTGAGGGAAAGAAGAAAACCCATGAATCCAATCCTTATTTTTTCACAACACATATCATATATCCATTTATCCTAGACAATAACAAACAATCACAACACATAACATACCACACAACAAAAAACTTCCATCCCCTTTCTTGGGAATGGAGGCGTAAATATTTTTGGGTACCCTTTAAAAATTGAGATATTGGCCAATTCCCAGGAAAGTTAGCTATATCTTTTGTTGTACAGTCTCTGTAGGATTGATTATTTTTGGACTAGCCTTTTTAAAATTGATTTGCAGGGATCCAAGATGGCAGCAGCCTATACAGATGAATTTTGAATGTGGGGAAAACAACTATAACACCACAGAGACATAAGACACTGAGCAATAATCTGAGTGGTGAGAACACATTAAAAGTCCTGGGAAAGACTCTCCTCTCTCTGACACTCAGAAAAACAGATGAGCAGAAACCGCAGAAGACACTGAATCCGGGAATCATCACCAGGAGAGGGATGGGGTAAGAGCCAAATACCCAGTGAGCAGCTCTGAACCCCAGACATGGTTACTCACCAGCCTCCTAGGCTCCCAGATTCCACGCAGGCATTCTGACACCATGGGGAAGATTAGTGGAGCCTCAGGAATGGATATATTCTCAGGGGAACCATTGTGGCCATGGGCCACAGCACATTCTGAGCTGTGGGGCAGCAGCAGGACCACAGCACAGTGGCGTTCTGGCAAACAGAAGCATATTTGGGCTTCCCCAGAGAGGTATTGGACATACAGTCCTCTCTATTGGATTTGCAGTCACTGGGAAGAACCCTGCAGCTCAACAGAGCAGCAGGATACACTTCTGGCAGTGGGTTCCGCTGCTGGCACCACTGCAGGATCCCGGGATCCACAGGAGAGCTCCAGCACAGACATAGGAGTGGTGAGATAATAGTGGGCAGAAAGACAGGTGGCCAGGTTGAAAGGCTGATTGGATCTCCATGGGTTCCAACCCCTGGACAGGTTGTGGGGTTAATATTGGGCACCTTTGCTAGTTCAGGCTCTTCTGGTGGGAAACCAGATCTTCAGCAGTTCTACTCTTGGAGCAGTGAGGTCTTGGCCTGGGTGCACTGCTGAGTGACTCAGACTAAAGGGCTTAGTGCTTAGGGCCTAGAGCAACAGAGCTGTCCTGGTGACCATCTAGACAGGCACAAGCCCATATGGGCCTGCCAACAGGGATAACAAAGAACTTGATACTGGAAATATAGATACTGAAGGATCTGAGTTACCAGATACGAACACTGAGTGGCTTCCACCGGGAAACTGTACTCCCTCCCTGTCAGATCCTTTCAGGTCTCCAGCTGGCGGACTCATCCCCCAAACTTAGGACCTCCAGAGTCCACAGCATTTGTACCTGGACACCCAGGAGCATACCAGCAGAGCCGCTACATGCTGAATACCCAGACTCAACACAGACAGTTCTGACTCGGGAGCAGTGAAACAATTTTGGGCCATTACTCATTGCCTGGGAGTGGGCTATACCAGCTCACAGTGCTTCTGGCTATTAGATGCACATTGATCCTGAGAACACCCTGAGAGCAGCTTTGGAGGACCACTAACACGGTGTGACAAGTAAGCTGCAGGGGAGTTACAGACCCAGCCAACAGTCTGTGGCCTGTCAACCTGCACCATCATCTATATGAAGACAAGTTGGATCCCAGGAACCTAGAGGAACAAATCTCACCACAACCCCTCACCTGAGTCCCCAGTGGGACAAAACAGGAAGGGGTGAGCTCTGGGAGACACACTGAGAACAACCCTCTACACAAGCCCCCCTCCAGCCTGTGGAAAGCTACAGATCACCAAGCTATACGACTTCTACACCAAAGCACCTTTCTTGGCACCAAGCCCAGAAGCCAACAGGAACAAACAGCTAAGAACAACCAAATGGCTAAAGGTCAGCAGAGAACAGATCCAACAAAATTCAGGGAAATATGACTCCAACAAAATGCAGCTATGCTAGTACAGCAAGCTCTGACCACTCCACCACAGCTGAAACACATGAAAATGATGACAAATCTACATTCTGGAAAGTGATAGAGTCCTTTCAAGAAGAATTTAAATCTCTGAAGGAATTCAAAGATTCCACAATTTTACAAGCGAAAGCAACAGAGAATACCATTAGAGATCTCCAAGCCAAAGTGGCTCAACTTGAACAGGAAAAAGACAAGGCAACAACCAAAATGGAGCAGGAAATGTATAAAATAAATAAAATGTTTCGAGACATGAAATTGGATGAAGCAATAAAGAAAACACAGACAGAGATAAGAGTGGAAGTGGAGAATCAAGGGAAGAGAACAGGAACTATAGATATAAGTATCAAAAATAGGATACAAGAGATGAAAGACAGGATCTCAGGCATAGAAGATTCGATAGAAGAAATCAGTATAACAACCAAAGAAAATGAGAAAGCTAAAAAAGTTCTCGCCCATAACATCCAAGAAATCAAGGGCTCAATGAAAAGATGGAACCTAAGAATTATAGGAATATAGAGGAAAGAGAAGAGTCCCGACTCCAAGGTCCAGAAAACATCTTCAACAAAATCATAGAAGAAAACTTCCCAAACGTAAAGAAAGAGATGCCAATAAAATTCCAAGAGGCATACAGAACACCAAACAGATTATATCAGAAAAGAAACTCCTCTCGCCACATAATGATTGAAACTCCAAATGTACAGAACAAAGAAAGAATATTAAAAGCTGTAAGAGAAAAAGGTCAAGTCACATACAATTACAGACTCATCAGAATTACACCTGACTTCTCCTCAGAAACTTTAAAAGCCTGAGGGCCTCGGCAGATGTCCTACAAGCCCTGAGAGAACATAGGTGCCCAGCCAGACTACTATATACAGCAAAACTCTCTATCAACATAGATGGAGAAAACAAGATATTCCATGACAAAATCAAAATTAAACAATATCAACCCAAATCGAGCCCTACAGAAGATCCTAGAAAGAAAATTCCAACCCAGAGAAGATAACTACACCCAAGAAAGCAGAGGAAAAAAAAAAACCTCCACTGCAGCTAAATTAAAAGAAACACACAACCACCACCTACACCAAAAAAATAGGAAGTAACAACCTTTGGTCATTAATATCCATCAACATCAATGGACTCAACTCCCAAATAAAAAGACACAGGCTTACAGATTGGATCTGTAAACAACACCCATCATTTTGCTGCATACAAGAAATGCATCTCACTAGCAAATATAGATGCTACCTCAAAGTATAGGGCTGGGAAAAGATTTTCCAAGCAAATGGACCCAAGAAGCAAGATGGAGTAGCCATCTTACTATCAAACAACATAGAATTCCAACTGAAGTTAATAAAAAAAGATAGAGAAGGGGATTACATACTAGTTAAAGGAAATATTGATCAAGAGGACATCTCAATATTGAATATCTATACCCCAAATACAAAGATACCTACATTTGTAAAAGAAACTCTTCTAAAGCTTAACTTACACATCAATCCTCACACATTAGTAATGGAAGACTTCAACACCCCACTCACAACAATGTACAGGTCATCAAGACAGAAACCAAACATAGAAATAATGAGTCTAACAGACATCATGAAACAAATGGACCTAACAGATATCTACAGAACGTTTCACCCAAACACAAAAGGATACACCTTCTTCTCATCACTGCACGGAACCTTCTGCAAAATTGACCATATAGTTGGACACAAAGCAAGCCTCAACAGATACAAGAAAATTGAAATAACCTCTTGTATCTTATCAGACCACCATGGAATAAAGCTGGACTTCAACAACAGAAATCCTACACACACATGGAAATTGAACAACTCTTTACTGGATGACTACTGGGTCAGGGAAGAAATAAAAAAGGAATCAAAGACTTCTTAAAAGCCAACAAAAATGAAGACACAACATACCCAAACCTATGGGACACAATGAAAGCAGTGCTATGAGGAAAGTTCATAGCACTAAGCACCTTAAAAAAGAAAATAGTGACAGCTCATATTAGCAAATTAACAGCTAAACTGGATGAATTGGAAAAAAAGAAGCAAACACTTCCAAGAAGAGCAGAAGGCAGGAAATCATCAAACTTAGGGCTAAAATCAACAACTTAGAAACAAAAAGAACTATACAAAGAATCAATGAAACCAAGAGTTGGTTCTTTGAGAAAATCAACAAAATAGACAAACTCTTAGCCAAATTAACTAAAAAGCAGAGGGAAAAAACCCAAATCTATAAAATCAGAAATGAAAAGGGAGAAATAACAACAGATATTGAGGAAATCCAGAGAATCTTTATGTCCTACTTTAAAAATCTATACTCCACCAACTTTGAAAACATAAGCGAAATGGACAATTTTCATACTAGATCCCACCTTCCAAAGCTAAATCAAGATCAGGGGTAACAGATTAAATAGCCCTATAACCCCTAAGGAAATAGAAACAGTCATTAAAAATCTCCAAATCAAAAAAATTCCAGGGCCAGATGGTTTCAGTACAGTATTCTACCAGACCTTCAAAGAAGAGCTAATACCAATACTCTTCAAACTCCTCCACAAAATAGAATCAGAAAGAACACTGCCAAACTCATTCTATGAGGCCACAGTCACCCTGATTCCTAAACCACACAAAGACCCAACAAAGAAAGAGAGCTTCAGATCAATCTCCCTCATGAACATAGATGCAAAAGTACTGGCAAACCGAATCCAAGAACACATCAAAAGTATCATACACCATGATCAAGTAGGCTTCATCCCAGGAATGCAGGGATGGTTCAACATATGAAAATCAATCAACGTAATTCACCACATAAAGAGGTTGAAAAAAAACACATCATCATCTTGCTAGATGCTGAAAAAGCATTTGACAAAATCCAACACTCCTTCATGCTAAAAGTCCTGGAGAGAACGGGCATACAAGGACCATATCTAGAAAGAATAAAGAATATACAGCAAGCCAGTAGCCAACATCAAATTAAATGGAGAGAAACTTGAAACATTTCCTCTAAAATCAGGGACAATACAAAGATGTCCACTTTCACCATATCTCTTCAACATATTACTTGAAGTTCTCGCTAGAGCAGTAAGACAGCTAAAGGAGATCAAGGGGATACAAATTGGGAACAAAGAAGTCAAATTATCCCTATTTTCAGATGATATGATAGTATACATAAGTGACCCCAAAAATTTCACCAGAGAATTCATACAGCTGATAAACACCTTCAGCAAGGTGGCTGGATACAAAATTAATTCAAAAAAATCAGAAGCCGAATCCAGCCAGCAGTAGGAAGAAGAAGACATTCCAGCCAGGAGCAGGAAGAAGAAGGAGGCACACACCATGGGTTAGAAAAAAGAACCTCATTCCACATGGCCAGGAACATCGGCATATCATGGAGAAAGGAAGTCCAAGGGGACATATGTATATATGGGGTCATATTTGGGAAATAGAATTATGAGCTAGCTTAGATGGGCTAGGATTGCACAACTCAGGCCAAGACTTGTTAAAATCCAAAAAAATAAAAAAATCAGAAGCCCTTCTTTATACAAAAAATAAATGGGCTGAGAAAGAAATTAGGTAAACAACAACTTTCATAATAGCCACAAACAATTTAAAATACCTGGGTATAACTCTAAACAAGCAAGTGAAAGTCCTTAAAGAAAGAAATTGAAGAGGCCATCAAAAGATGGAAAGATCTCCCATGCTCATGGATAGATAGGATCAACATAATAAAAATGGCCATCCTACCAAAAGAAATATACAGATTCAGTGCAATTCCTATCAAAATACCATCACAATTAATTTTAGACCTGGAAAAAGCAATTCTCAACTTCATATGGAACAACAAAAAATCATGAATAGCTAAATCAATCCTGTTCTATAAAAAAAAAAAAAAAAAACATCTGGAAGTATCACCATCCCAGATTTCAAGCTGTACTACAGAGCAATATTAATAAAAACAGCATGGTACTGGTATAGAAACAGACCAGTGGATCAATGGAATCGAATTCAAGACCCAGAAATGAACCCATACACCTATGGTCACTTAATTTTTGACAAAGAAGCCAAAACTGTACAATGGAAAAAGGACAGCATCTTCAACAAATGGTGCTGGTCCAACTGGATGTCCACATGTAAAAGAATGAAATTACATCCATACTTATCACCTTGTACAAAACTTAAGTCCAAGTGGATCAAAGACCTTAACATAAGGCCGGACACACTAAATATACTAGAAGAGAAAGTGGGGAAAATCCTTGACCTCATTGGCACACATGACATCTTCCTAAGCAGAACACCAACAGCTCAGGATGTAAGACCAACAATCAATAAACGGGATCTCATGAAAATGAAAAGCTTCTGTAAAGCAAAAGACACTGGCATTCGAACAAAACGGCAGCCTACAGATTGGGAAAAAATCTTTACCAACACCACATCTGAGGCAGGGCTAATATCCAAAATGCTCAGAATCCTTAATCATCAGGGAAATGCAACTCAAGATGACTCTGAGATTCCATCTCATACCCGTCAGAATGGCTAAGATCAAAAGCTCATATGACAGCACATGATGGTGAGGTTGTGGAGAGAGGGGAACTCTCCTCCATTGCTGGTGGGAGTACAGATTTGTGCAACTGATATGGAGGTTAGTCTGGTGATATCTTAGAAAACTTGGAATAGCTCTGCCTCGGGACCCAGCCATACCACTTCTGGGTATCCACCCGAAGGATTCCTTACCAAACCACAAGGACATATCCTCATCTATGTTCATAGCAGCCTTATTTGTAATATCTAGAAACTGGAAACAACCCAGATGTCCCTCAACCGAAGAATTAAAAAACTGTGGTACATCTACACAATGAAATACTACTCAGCTATCAGAAACAATGAAATCATGCAATTTGCAGCAAAATGGATGGAACTAGAGAAGCTCATCCTGAGTTAGCTAACTCAGACTCAGAAGGATGCACATGGCATCTATTTACTTATAGTCAGATTTTAGCCATATAGTACAGACTAACTATACTACAACCAATGCACCAAAGGGAACATGAACATAGACTTTTTTTCCTGTCAATGACACATTTTGCCCTAGTGGTGTTGTCTTGTAGGCCCCCAGTGTATAAGGAGGCTCTTGGCCCTCACATGACAGCTGAACTGGAGCAGTGACTGTTATATAAGGACACTCCACTCCAGGGGAGTGGGATGGAAAGGATAGGGGGTAGAGGGTGAGAGGGTGGGACTGGGAGGAGTGAAAACAGGACACTGCAATGGAGATGTAACCTGAAGTAATAAATAAATATTTTAAAAAATAAAATAAAATTGATTTGCCTGCAAAGTTCTTAAGAACACAATGATTGAAGTGATATGTTAGGGTGAATCTTCTGGCCTATTGTCTTGTCATTATTGTCATTCAGTCCTTGGCTATGAAAATAAATTTTTGCTCTAAATTTGAGCAAGTGAAAGGCATAGAACAACTTTGTAAGTTCATTTAAAGCATAAACTCTATCTGTGTCAGATGAAAGATTGGAATATCATGAACACCATACAGTTAATAAAATACTCTTACTATGCAAAGACACTCATACTTCAGCTAATGGGTGGTTCTCCCTGGTCAGATCTAATCTTTATAAGTTTTATTGGTAACCACATTTTTTCATTCCCTGTAGACACATAGGCATAACCACGTCCCCATCTTAAAACCATTGCAGGTTTCCACTCTAAAGTTAACATATCCTTATAATATATTGGTTGATTTAATTCCTCAGTTTTTTGTATAACCTGATGTCTCTCAACTGCAGTGGTAGCCTTTTCATCAACATTAAGTAATTCAAAGTTAGCAAAGCATTGTGTAATCTATCCCTGGGATTCTTTAATTCCCCCTTTTGTTTAAAAATCATCTCTTTTAAGGCATGATTAGCTCTTTCTACAATTGCTTGTCCTGTAGGATTGTGTGGTATACCAGTAACATGTTTTATGTTATAATATGCAAAGAATTGCTTCATTTTATTAGATACATATGCAGTAACATTATTCATCATAATTTATGCAGGTACACCCATAAATGCCATTATTTCTAATAAATGTGCAATATCACAATCAGCTTTTTCAGAACTTAAAGTAGCCCTGGGGTTACTATCAGCAAGTAATGGAGTTTGGTTACACAGAGAAAATGTAGGACTTTTTTTATTATTTCCCTGACTTGTTGCCAGGTAATAGAGAATTTTTTCTTTAAACCTGAGCTGTTAACATGAAGTTCTGGTGAAATTTTGGGCTTCCAACACATTTCCTATGAGTAATTGGTCAATCTCCTCATTTTCTTGTGCCAGTGGACCTGGAAAGCCTGTATGAGATTGAATATGGGTTATATATAATGGGATATTTCTACTTCTGATAACCTGCTGCAATTGCATAAAAAAAGAAGTGAATTCTGTGTTATCAGGAATATATTCAACAGTTTCTATATGCAACACAACTCTTTCTGCATATAGATAATCAGTAATTATGTTAAGAGATTCAGGAAAATCCAATAACAACATAAGGATTGCATACAATTCTGCTTTTTGAACTGAGGTATATGTACTTTTGATTATCTTGCCGATTTTGTCTGTCTTATAACCTGCCATTCCCATGTTGTTAGTATTAGTATAGAAGGTTGGTGAATCAGGAATTGGCATTCCCTTCAGAACTTAAAGCAGTTGCCCATTAAAACCCTGAGTATGTATCAATAGTATGATGAATGTACCATTTTTTTCCAAATTCTGCAAAATGAAAAATATCCATTTGCAAAATTTCTTTCTTTTTAGTACCCCTAGGGTTACTATCAACAGGTAATGGAATTTACTTGCTTATAAAGGTAAAGGAAGAATCCAATTATTTCTTTTTATAAATTTTATACATTTGCTTTTTGGAAATTTGTTATTAATTTCTCCCAAATAATTACTGCAAGCTCTTTGTTAATCATCATTGATTACCCATAATGACATAGTATCAGCATTATTAAGAGGCACTACTATTTTGGCCAAGTCCATTCCTCATAATTGATGTGGTCTTATTCTACCTTTTACAATTAATTCAAATATCTTTTCTATGTATGTCTTTAATTTTTTATTTTGTTTTTTTGTGGTAAGAAAATCAATTTCCGAATACTAAATTCCCATTGCATAATGAATCCTTTAGGAGAATGAGTTGATGGTAAAATGACCAAAATACAATCAAGTTGAGGATCAATTTGATCTATGTATGCATCTTGCAATCTTTGTTCTACCAACATTAATTCATTTTCTGCCTCAGGAGTTAAACCTTGGACTGTTTATATTTGAATCTCCTTGTAATGTTTGAAACAAATCACTTACCTCATAAGTACTTAAACCAAGGGTGGGCCTTAGCCAATTTATATCTCCCATTAATTTTTGAAAATCATTAAGAGTTTTCAATTGGTCTCTATGGATTTGTACCTTTTGTGATCCTATTCTCTGTTTACTTATTTTATAACCCAAACAGTTGATTGAATCTCCTCTTTGTAGTTTTTCAGGATCACTTTTTAACCCCCAGAGTGGTAGAATTCTTTCATTTCCTTAAATAAATTCTCTAAAAAACTACATAAGAATCAGCCAACAAAATATCATCCATATGATGATAGATAATATATTGAGTAAATTGCTTATGAATTATTTCTAATGGTTTTTGTACAACATATTGACACAGAGTTGGACTATTCAACATTCTCTGTATAAGCACATTCCCATGATACCTCTTGATTGGTCTACTGTTATTAAGAGTAGGTACAGAGAAAGCAAACCTTTCCCTATCATTCTTATGCAATGGAATTGAGAAAAAGCAGTCTTTTAAACCAATTACTAATAAAGGCCATGACTTTCGTAATAGAGAAGATAAAGTTATACCAGGCTTCAAAGGACCCATAGGTTGAATTACTCTATTCACAGCTCTTAAATATGTTACCATTTTCTATTTACCCGATTTTGTTTTTACCCCAAACACAGAAGAATTCCATGGGCTGGTAGACTCTTTTATATGATAAGCCTCCAGCTGTTCTTTTACCAATTGCTCAAGAGTCTCCAATTTTTCCTTTGTGATGGGCAACTGCTCTTGCCACACCAGTTTATTTGATAACAATTTCAAGGGTAGGGCTGTTGGAATTTCAGCAGTGGCCCCTAGTATAAATTTGGAAACTCGATACCTGGGGTGTCCTGTGTTTGGACACTAAACACAGCAATTGTTGTTGAGTACTCATATCAATACCTTCCCCAGAAGCACCCATCATTTCATTATTTGTTATTTCTGGCATGGCAGGAATATTAACTGGAGTACCCCACTGTTGTAAGAGATCCCTTCCCCATATATTTATGGGTACATCAGCCACATAAGGTCTCAACTTCCCATTTTGTCCTTCTGGTCTCACACAGTTAAGCCATTGTATACTTGCTTTTACATGTGATAATTTACCAATCCTATAAAATGTGTAGGAACTTTTTGAAGTGGCCATTTTGGATTCCAAGACACCTGTGAAAGGATAGTAACATCTTCTCCTGTGTCAAGCAATCCTTCTATTTCAATACCATACATTTGTATTTTTAATTTTGGTCTCTTATTATTCACCATTGTTTTCCAGTACTCCCGAATGCTTCTATTCTTTCTATTGGAGCAGACTTGCCCTTGATATAAGGTAACAACATCAACTGAGCAATTCTATCCCCTGAATTAATTTTCATCTCTTTCTTTACTGATGCCATAATTTTAATTTCTTCCTTGCAATCTCCATCTATAATACCTAGATGCATGGTAAATCCTTGAGAAGTTAACCCACTTCCTCCAAAGATTAATCCTACTGTTCCTGATGGTAAAGGACCATAATCAACAGTGGTTAACTTATAACATTCATCTGTTTTGGATAATGTAATAGACTCATCTGTGGCCAGATCTAAACCTGTACTGCCTTTAGTAGCATGCAAAAGATTGGAAATAATTAATTTTGTTCTTCCTCCTGACTGCTCATTTCTCTCTGGCTGACAGATGGAAGATAGTTCATAGGTTTTGCTGTGGGGGCTTGAACTGGTAAGCCTCTCCCCTCATTTCCCTGCAAGGGGTTATCTCTGGCATCCTTTTTAGCTCTACAATCCCGAGACCAGTATTTACCTTTATCACAAAGAGCACAAAATCCTGGAGACCTTAATATTCACTTGTTATTAAAAACCGTTCATTCCCTTTTACAACCATGTTCTGCAGAGGCCAAGCACCTATAATTTCGAGTTTGGGAGGTTTCAGCCTTATGATATCTTTGGAAATGACCAACTTCACCATTTTTAAAGCATTCATTAAGACACTTTGCAATGGCTTGCACTATGATATTAGCCTGATGCTCCTGAAAACCAATATCAGTTGTTTCTTTTATCCATTCATCTACTGGGGCTCCTTGAGCTTTCAATGGTCTAATTACACTTTAACATTCAGCATTTGTATTTTCATATGCCAAGGCACTTATCAAGTCCTGTCTGGCAACAGGGTTATCTATATCTCTCTCCACAGCTGAAGTCAATCTCCCTAAAAAGTCTGAGAACATTTCCTGAGGACCTTGTATTAGTAAATGAAGTAAATCTTTTGCCAGCCTCAGCAACGATATCCCAAGCTCTCAGAGCTGTAACACAACATTGTTCTATCACAACATCTTCAAATTGAGTCTGTAACCATATGTCAACATAAGGTTCCTCACCAAGCATTTGGTTGATTATGACATTTATTTCCCTTGCCATATTTTGTTGCTTTAATTTTGTGGCTTCATGTCTCCACCATGATAACCATTGTAATTGCTGGCTACCTTCTAGCATAGCTGATATCAGTCCCTTCCAGTCTTGGGGAATGACTCTATTTTGTATAGCAAAATTATTTAACATTTGTTTAACGAATGATGAATGCATTCCATTAGAGGCAATGGAGTCCTTAAATCTTTTTAAATCCAAAATGTATATCGGATGCCATGTTAACTCTTGATTGAGTTGACTATTATTATTATCAGGCCTAAATTGAAACATAACTGGAAAAGCTGATGGTGATTGTATAGTACCACACATCTCCTCTGGGGAGGCACTTGGTTCCACATTAACACCATTACCTACCTGGTTTTGTACTGGTACATGCAATGGCTGTGGAGACATAGCTAGAAAAGGACTTGGTATGTTCTCAGTTCCAGTCACCTGCCCTGGCAGATTTTTCTTAAGCTCCTCTGCATTTGCATACTTTTTATTTGTGTAAAAAAATGTCTTCCCTATGATAAACCATTTTTTAAAAAAGTAAACAGCATAAAACATCTGGTCTGATTGAAAAACAGTATAGAGGTCACCAGCAAACATTGCCATGTTGTCAATAACTGCAACATATTTTCAAAATCTGCAGTTTTCTCTATAGTTTTAAAAATCAAATTACCCATAAAGCCTTACCAATGTTGAGCACCACCTGAAACTGCAATTTAATTATCAATTGTACTTATTATAAGTATAAACTGTAAAATTAGGCCAGTGGAGCAGCCAGCAGCTTGGAAGAGCTGCAAGAGGCCTGGCAGGATATCAGCCAATGGGCTTGGCCTTCTTTAACTGGCAGCCTGATTTATTCTGGGGAAAGAGATCCGGACCAATGGTGACCTACACCATCTGTAATCTAAACTCTATTAAGTAATATGAATTGTTATATTAAGCCAGTAGAATTACTGGTGGCTTGGCAGGAGATTTGCCAGAGTTTGATGGGAGTCCAGGAGTCCAACAGCCCTAGATTGCTTGGAGTGATGGCCTATAAGCTGCTGCAGTCCTTTCCCCAATAGGTAAATACAACAAGACCTTTTAATGTTTCAATGCTTAACCCTTAGCTTGGCAGAATCTCAATTAGCAAACCACCATGTGCCTATGATTACCTTCTAGCATTCTCAAACACGTCAATCTGCTTCCATGTCTTCGGGTGGAATGAAATAATTCTCTTTGTAAAGCACAGGGTTCCTGTTTTAATCTTAGGAAGTCCCGTCTTCCTATATTCTTTCTTCCCAGCTAATTGGCTATCAGGGACTTTTATTAAACAACCAAGAGAATGCCTCAGAAGGGGTGGTAACCAGATCTAAGCATTGAAATCAGTCTATCAGAAGCAGTGTTATTAGCCCTAACAAGGAGGTCTATCCTGAGCATTTATTACCCAAGACTTTCATAAATGGGAAGATCCAGATGGGACAAATAGGACCATTAGACCCCTAGTGTCCAACCAGGCCACAAATTTACTGGGCAGAGTTATCTTAGATTTGAATGTGGTACTTGTTGTTGGAGAAGAGGGAGAATGCCTCCAAAATATAGGATTATCAAAAATATCAAGATCAAAAGAACCCCCAATTCTAAGGGGTACAATTGAATACCTTATTCCTTGCCTGGAGTGGATCACAGAATATTCCATCGGGGTGGAACAGTAGCCTATAAATGGGGAGAAATTAATAATTTTACATTTGGTTAAACATCAAGTAGACATGGGACACATTTGTCCCTCTAGAACCTCTTGGAATGCCCTATTTTTTGTAATTAAAAAGAAGACTGGGACCTGGAGGCTCCTATAGGATTAAAGAATGATTAATAAAATAATTAATAAAAAAGATTTGAGTATCACCTCAATGTGGCTTCCCCCTCATCTCTGCAATACCTGTAAATACCCCATTATTAGTCTTAGACACTAAAGATTGCTTTTTTTCAATTCCATGAATAATATTGCAAATGGTTCACCTTCTCAGTACATAACTCAGGACCAACAGACAGGTTTGAGAGAAGAGTAATCCATGAAGGCATGGCTAACAACCCCACTATTTGCTATGAAGTATAACCAGCCCATGCATTAAAATCCCTTATAAAATCAGATCTTCTTATACATCATTACATGGATGACCTATTAATGTGGCAAAACAAATGTCAGGATTAAAATGTAGCTTTAGAAAAATCTTAAACATCAATCCATAAAGGCCCTGAAAGATAGAGTCTCTACAATAGCAGAAGGTAAGAGCCAACTCATTCATCCCATCACATTCCTAGGGAATGAAATTACCCTGACCTCAGTCCGGCCAGCTAAACCTGTTATTGATGTCACCAACCTGTGAACCCTGAATACCCTTCAAAACTTCTTAGGCAGTATTAGTTGGCTTAGACCTTGGTTCCCCGTACTGAACAGCTGATTATAGCCTTTATTGGACTTAGTTAAGGGTGACAAAGACCTCTCATTTCCTCACTCCCTGATGCCAGTGGCCAAGAAGGCCCTTTGATCCATGAAAAATACCCCCCTGACTTGCTGTGATCCATATAGTCAATCCTTATATTATATTCAATTATATATTATATTCAATTCTTCCCCCACAGTAGTTGGAGCCTTGTATCAACTTCAGGGAATCCTAGAATGTCTCCATACACAAATAGGGGGAGCATCTTGATTACTAACTGACGTTGACACTTTATCCACCATGATAAGGACAGGAAGAGAAAAGAACTTACAAACTATAGGTTGTGGTGAGAGTTAGTCCTCTTTAGTTCTCATTAATTTAGTGAATTAGTATGCAGTTCAGCCTGGCATCTGGCAGCATATAAGGAGTAGCTTGGAGTCACTTGGACTTGGGGCAAAGACAGGCAGGGCCCAGCAGAGGCCACAACGCTGTGAGAAACACAAAATGCCCCATTGAAGGGGTATGGGTAAGAAACTGCACAAGGCACAGATGACATCAGTTGCTGCTGGAAGCCATGGAGACCGCTGGATATCACAAGACATCTTGTTGGACCCACAGATGACCAAGGATCACAAGATGATGCTATATATAAACCAGAGAATTCCATGTGGCACTCTCTTCCTCTTGCCCTCGCAGACTGAGAAGACAACACACACTAGAGAAATGTACACCAAAGTATGCCATTTGTCAGCATTTAGGCCGCAATATCCTGAGGCAAATATCATAAGCCAGTCTAAGAAGGCTGGTAGAAAAGACATGGCATAGAACCTGCTGAAAGAGAGAGTCCTTAAAAACTGGACACTAGAGATGTCCTTTCAGGGTCCTGAGAGTGCCAGGAGATTGAATGAGGGTGGAGTTTGGAGGCTGCAGAGGAACATTACGCTGTGAAGCACACACTGGCTGAGGTGACTATAGAAATGAGTCTCAGCTGATGGAGGAAGCCGACCTCAAGTTTAGTAGTTAAAACAGGCTGACATTATGAGCCAGCCACAATCTAGTGGTTGAAGTAAACTGACCATACAAACTGGCAAAGTTAGGCCCAACAAATGCTAAGCTTGAAAGGAACTGCCTGTTGTGACTGCCAGACTGCTAAAATCAAGGTTTCCTGCATAGACCTATGCTAAGACTATTAATATCCCTTTAAGAAAATTAAGATAGAGTTGGTTAGATGTTCTTAGATATTAAGTGTTTATAGGTATTAAGTTTTAGGTATTAGGTATCAGGATATAGATGTTTTATGGGCATTTGTTAAGTATTAATAAATATAAGTGTTTCAAATAATTTTTTTTGTTACAATAGGTAAAGGACCTGATATGATTATTTTACTCTTCCCCCTCCTAGAAATCCAAAGGCTCCTGAGGAAAAATGCCTATTTTGCTAATAGTATCATTAGCTTTCCAGGACAGATAGAAAGCCACTAAACCATTGAAAAACTGTTGGCAATCATGCCACTCTTTGGGTACCTCCTTCCTTGTTTATTCTCCCAATCTCCTAACCATGGGCCCCCACAGCTTTTACAGATAGTGGTGACAAGGAGCTGCCTAAATGATATATCACAGGGACACTGAATCTAAGTCACATTTTTCCTCCTCCCATATAAATCTCCCCAATTTAATAGCCTGTATGTCATCTTCCTGGACTTAACATACCTAAAAGAACTATTTAATCTATATACAGACAACATTTATGTAGTCAGTCTACTCTCATGGTTAGCCTGTTTCTGTGCAAAGCTTGATGGTAACCCTCTTTTTCCACTATTAATAAGAAGTTCAAAAAAATCAATCTAGAACATGTCACATTTTTGTCAGCCATATATGGTCAGACTCATCCTTTCCCAGAACCCTCTCTCATGGCAACTGTTGGAGGAAGTTCTAATTCACTGTTTCTCAGAGGCTGATTTCAGTACTCAGAGATCTGGTTACTGTCGTCACCTGCGACCACTGACTGTACCACCTGTACAGGGGGCTGGGAATTGGAGAGACAGAGAACACAAAGAGGGACACCAGGACAGCAATCTGATCAAGGTGACAAACTTTACTGAAGGTTCAACTGCTTATATAGGCTGAGAACAACAAGTAGGCATGGAAAACCAGATCATCAGTATCACACTTCCACCTCATTACAGAGTCAAACAACAAGCAGAAGTGGAAAACAAAAGCGTCAGTAACAGGAAGGCACAGCAAGTACCAGCTGCGTGGAAAGTCCCAGGGAAAAGGCCAAACTGCATGACTCAGGTGCAGGTTAAGGGCTTGACAACAAACAAATCACTAGATGGCTGCTCTGTAAGGGACTGCATTAGTACCCCCCTTTTTTATTTTATAAATTGATAAATAGCACAAGAGGACTGTGTCTGTCTTAGGTTGGAGTGCAATCACACTTCCCTTACCCATCTTAAGCTATTCCAAAAATCAAGTTTGGAAGTCCTGTCTTAGGTTGGTGAAGTGATTGCCCAAAACTCTCTTACCTGTTATTGGCTAGTCGGCCCAAGCATGTGCAGAGAAAAAAATGTACAAGTATATATATATATATTTTTTTTTCTTTTGAGCAAGCCATATCCCCACCTCAGGAGTATCATATAGTGGTTCATGATACATGGCCAAAAATACCTTAAGGGTGGATGCATTAAATACCTGCTGTTGAGCTCTATGCTTAAGAATACAGTTGCAACAAGAGTAGAAAAACAATATCATAAATGAAGATCCAGGAAGGGCCAAAGAATTTCCAAACTTAACTCAAAAGGGTGGAATCAATATCAGAAATCTCTACCAGTATGCTGAATGCACATCACAGAAGTACCGTACCGATCACCATATACTGACTTATTAACTCTACTCGAAGATTACAATGGGCACTCATTGAGCTCCAGATGGTTAGAGACCATGAGAACTACTGACTGAGAACAGCATATACTCCAAGGCAGAAGTGCGGTCAATGGAAAAGATCCTTCCCCAATTAGGAAAGGAAAATCAGGAAGCATAGGAGAGAGCAGTGACTTACCAGCCCTTGAATTGTTCGGGACCATAAAGTTCTTAAGTCTTCCACATCTTCCTGCTGTGGTCGATGGTAAAACACAAGACCTCGGCAATGGACCAATTGCCTGAGACCAGCACAGAGGTGTCTATCAGGTGAGGTAGGAAAAGCAATCCCAAAAAATCCATTGCCAGACTGTACAACAGGCAGCATCAGCACCTTGGAAGAGGAACAAAGGCCCATAAATCTTTTCTGGTTCTTCTCAGAGCTCCCATCATCGCCACAGGTATTATCAGCCTCTAAATGGGGTTCCCTGACATCAACTTGCCGCATCAATCTCTCTGGCAACCAGGGAGCAGAGCAGAGTCATTTTCCTGTGAAAAAACACAGATCCACGACCCCATATAATAACAGGGTTGGAAAAAAAGCCCAGGGCCAGATGGCTTTAGCACGGAATTCTACCGGACCTTCAAAGAGGAGCTAACACCAATACTTTTCAAACTCTTTCACAAAATAGAATCTGAAAGAACATTGCCAAACTCATTCTACGAGGCCACAATCACCCTAATTCCTAAACCACACAAAGACCCAACAAAGAAAGGGAACTTCAGGCTGGAGAGATGGCTCAGAGATTAAGAGCACTTGCTGTTCTTCCAAAGGTCCTGAGTTTGATTCCCAGCAACCACATGGTGGCTCACAACCACCTATAATGAGATCTGGTGCCCGGGCATATATGTAGTGCAAATACTGTATACATAATAAATAAATAAATGTTTTTTTTTTTAAAAGAAAGAGAATTTCAGACCAATCTCCCTCATGAATATAGATGCAAAAATACTTAATAAAATATTAGCAAACCGAATTCAAGAACACATCAAAAGTATCATACACCATGATCAAGTAGGCTTCATCCCAGGAATGCAGGGATGGTTCAACATACGAAAGCATATCAACGTCATTCACCATATAAACAAGATGAAAGAAAAAAACCACATGATAATCTCGCTAGATGCAGAAAAAGCATTTGACAAAATCCAACACCCCTTCATGATAAAAGTTCTGGAGAGAATGGACATACAAGGGCCGTACCTAGAAATAATAAAGGCAATATACAGAAAGCCAGTGGCCAACATCAAATTAAATGGAGAGAAACTTGAAGCATTTCTAAACTCTTGTCCCTCTAAACTCAGGGACAAGACAAGGATGTCCACTTTCACCCTATCTCTTCAATACAGTACTTGAAGTTCTTGCTAGAGCAATAAGACAACTAAAGGAGATCAAGGGAATAAACATTGGAAACGAAGAAGTCAAATTATCCCTATTTGCAGACGATATGATAATATACATAAGAGACCCCAAAAATTCCACCAGAGAACTCTTACAGCTGATGAACACCTTCAGCAAAGTGGTTGGATAAAAAATTAATTCAAAAAAATTAGAAGCCCTTCTTTATACAACAAACAAATGGGCTGAGAATGAAATAAGGGAAACAACCCCCTTCACTATAGCCACATAAAATACCTAGGGGTAACACTAATCAAGCAAGTAAAGGACCTGTACAACAAGAACTTCAAGCCCTTGAAGAAAGAAATGGAAGAGGCCCTTAGAAGATGGAAAGATCTTCCATGCTTGTGGATAGGTAGGATCAACATAATAAAAATGGCCATCCTACCAAAAGCAATATATAGATTCAATGCAATTCCTATCAAAATACCAACACAATTTTTTATAGACTTGGAAAGAGCTATTCTCAATTTCATATGGAACAACAAAAAACCCAGAATAGCTAAATCAATCTGTACAATAAAAAAACATCTGGAGGTATTACCATCCCAGATTTCAAGCTGTACTACAGAGCAATAGTTGTAAAAACAGCATGGTTTTGGTATAGAAACAGACCAGTAGATCAATGGAATAGAATTGAAGATCCAGAAATAGACCCACACACTTATGGCCACCTAATTTTTGACAAAGAAGCCAAAATGGCACAATGGAAGGAGGACAGCATCTTCAACAAATGGTGCTGGTCCAACTGGATGTCCACTTGTAAAAGAATGAAATTAGACCCATACTTTTCACCTAGTACAAAACGTAAGTCCAAGTAATCAAAGACCTTAACATAAGGCCAGTCACACTAAATCTACTAGAAGAAAAAATGGGAGAAACCCTCGAACTTATTGGCACAGGTGACAACTTCCTGAACAGAACACCCACAGCTCAGGACTTGTGATCAACAATCAATAAATGGGACCTCGTGAAACTGAAAAGCTTTTGTAAGACAAAAGACACTGTCATTCAAACAAAACGGCAGCCTACAGACTGGGAGAAAATCTTCACCAACCCCACATCTGACAGAGGGCTAATATCCAAAATCTATCTACAAAGAACTCAAGAAATTAAATGCCAGGAAACCAAATAATCCAATCAAAAAAATGGGGGACAGAGCTAAATAGAGAATTCACAAAGGAGGAATCCCTAATGGCTGAGAGACACTTGAAGAAATGCTCAACATCCTTAATCATCAGAGAAATGCAACTCAAGATGACTCTGAGATTCCATCTCTCACCTGTCAGAATGCCTAAGATCAAAAACTCAAATGACAGCACATGCTGGCGAGGGTGTGGAGAAAGGGGTACCCTACTCCATTGCTGGTGGGAATGCAGGCTTGTGCAACCACTACTATGGAGGTCAGTCTGGCGATATCTTAGAAAACTTGGAATAGCTGTGCCTCAGGACCCAGCCATATCACTTCTGGGTATACACCCAAATGCCTCTTCACGGAATCATAAGGAAGTTTCCTCATCTATGTTTATAGCAGCCTTATTTGTAATAGCTAGAAACTGGAAACAACCCAGATGTCCCTCAACCGAAGAATGGGTCAAAAAACTGTGGTACATCTACACAATGGAATATTATTCAGCTATCAGGAACAATGAAATTATGCAAATTGCAGCCAAATGGATGGAACAAGAAAAGCTCATCCTGAGTGAACTAACCCAGACTCAGAAGGACAGATATGGCATCTATTCACGTATAATATGATTTTAGCTATATAGAAGAAGGTATCGATACTACAACTTACACACCAAAGGGAACTTGGACATAGACTTCTTATTTTTAATTTTTATTCTTTATTTTTTATATATTAGTTATATTTTTTCTATTTTTTAGTCTTTTTTATCTATTGTATGCTTATTGGTTTGTTTGTTTAGTAGTTCTCTCTCCCGGGCAACGAGACACTTTTCACTGATGGTACTGCTTCGTAGATCCCCAATGAATGAAGAGGCTCTTGGTCCTCAATTGAGATGAGGGACTGTTATATAAGGACACCCCACCCCAGAGAAATGGGATGGAAGTGTTAGGAGGTAAAGAAAAAAATGAAATGTGATGTTTCGGCCTTTTACTACTAATTGTCATAAACTGTTTAGGATAATTAAGAAATGCAAACTAATGGTTATGCAAGCTGGTCATTCTGTTAGGTACTATGACAGCCTATTATAGTTACTTTCTAAGCTAATCAGAAATAAACCGGCAAGAGACAAGCAACATCTGCTTACCCTAATATAAGAGATAGATAGGGCCTCTTCAAAAACCTCAAGAGATCTGCAGAATATGGCATTCAAAGATGTTTTCGTAACTTTAGATTTTTTTATATCAAGACATAGCAACTCCTGACAGCACCCCCTTTTCTCCTCCAAGTAGAAGATGAGCATCGAAGAATCTCCAGTGGGAGATGATTGAATTAGTCGCAAGCCTATCTCTTGGTAGGAAAAGCCCCTTGCCCCAACTGTAGACAGAATGCTGACCAAAAAGGGCAAAACTTGGAAGCAGGTAAGTCGACAGCCTAGCTCTGCCAAGACAGGGTAGGTAAGTCCTTCATAACCCCTGCTCTACAATCAATGTCTGTCAGAGAAACAGGGCCAGATGACTGAAGAGCGATGCTGTAATGTATGGAGAGAAAATGGGAACTGTCCAGGCAGCCACAGGTATGTCATTTCTTAGTTTTGGAAGCTGCAGGCCCTGTACTTCCTATAAAATCAGATATATTTATCCCTCTCAGGTCTCTGGGGTGGTTGAAGAACAGATAGCTAGAGTCTCATAATTAAATTTTGAGTTGTTTAGGA
>CAJQZJ010009486.1:7245344-7266118 GCA_907164525.1 Lophiomys imhausi | reverse complement strand
TGGGAAATGTCCAGGCAGCCACTGGTATGTCATTTCTTAATTTTGGAAGCTGCTGGCCCTGCACTTCCTGTATAATCAGATATATTTATCCCTCTCAAGTCTCTGGGGGGGGGGTGTTGAAGACTAGATAGCTAGAGTTTCATAGTTAAATTTTGAGTTATTTAGGAATTAAGAGGGTGTTATGGATCTAAGAAGATGTTTTTAAAATTGTGATGCAAGTTAGGATGGAAGCTGAGTTGGATATAGAACTTTAAATTCATGGAGATGGTTAGATATTAGAATGTTAAAGTCAAGTGCCAAATACATATGGACTGGACAATGGGAATATATGCTAAGCCATATAACTCTCATAATTGTGGCCTAATTATTGCTGTTGTTTTGTATCGTATATATTGTTATAAGAGAAAGAGTCATTTGTTGGGGGGAAAAATAAATACCTTAAACTAAACTAAAATAAATAAATAAATAAATAAATAAATAAATAAATAAATAAATAGAGAAAGAGTCATTTGTTGGACTGAAAGGGGGAGCTCTTGGGGGGTAAAAAGGTATACCTTAAATTTAAAAAAAAAGGAAGGGTGATGGGGGTCGAGGGGGTCGAGGGTGGGAGGGTGAGACTGGAGGGGGGAATAAGGAGGGGACTGCAATTGAGATGTAACTTGAAAAAATAAAAAATAAATTAAAAATAAGAGTGGCTGTTTTCAGACACAGTCTAGTGTAGCTAGCCTAGCCTTGAGTTCCTGATCCTTTTCTCCCCACTTTCCAAGTACCACCACACTTGACTAAGAAAGTATGTTCTTGCAAAAAGAACACCTTTGGCCTCTACATCTCCCTGGCTCATATAGCCCATCCTATGTGCTCAAGTCATAAAACTCAGTCTCTTGATGTGTAAATGGAGGAGCATTGTTTATTCTTTCCAATTGTTCTTCATAACTGCAGACCATGTAGTTGCTGAAGATTTTCATGTTGACAATTTTTCTACCATAGTTATTAGGGAATATCATGAAAACCTTATCTTACAGGACAGTATATATAGTCTCTTAAGAAAGCATAAATCTCTAGAAATGCAGTTCTGTGAGAGTGTATTTTCAAATCTCTTGTACTTCTTTAGAGACAGAAGACTGGCAAATGTGTGAAAATTTAGAGCTCCAAAGGTTTAAACATTCTTGAAATTCTTAAAAGTTTCAGAAGGAATGGCATTATTTAGTCTAGGCAGAGTTTTTGTTTTAAAATAGGGATCAGTTCAAATATTACACAAGTCAATACAATCATCTCTAGCTGACCTGTTTATCCATTCGAAGTCATTGCCATAATCTCTTTGCAGCTTCTGTGTTCTGTAAGATAATTGGCACATCTTGAATCCACTTGTAGTTGGTAGTGCTACCTTCTTCTCAATAAGTTTAATTAATCTAAATTTATGAATTTATGAAGAACTTTCTCCAAGAGGGTTGACTGATGGATTGAATGAAAATGAGTGCTGTGTATCTTGATGGCAGCCAGGCAAATGCAGAACCCCTTCACTCCACATAGGAGAACTGCTTCATAAAGCATCACTAAAGACCTCCTCACTATATTACTGAGTATTCCCAGTACCTTATGGAGATGTAGCCAAATGCAGTGATTGGACATGCCTGCTCATCCACTAGATTATATCACACCTTCACTTTTTTCAGTGCAAGTGATTTACTGATGTTTCAGCTAATCTTTCAGTCATTTTGATGTAATTTCAACCATCAGTCTCTCTTCAGGAGCCCATTCCCCATCAGTGGAGACATGCTACTTCCTTCTGTTTGCCAAAGAGTCATTATCTAGCTTCAGTTTTCTTCAAATTGTCCACTTTGGCAACATAGATGCTTACCACATCCATCTTGAGCATTCCTTTAATCACGTTCTGTGCCTTCCACATGACCTTGATTCCAATATCTGTGGCTGGAGGGACAGGTATGTTGTAATCTCCCTGGGTGTCCTGTTTTTAGAAGCTGTACACAATCAATTTATTCTTATCACTTACAGGACCCTTCAGCTGCTCAAGTGAAGTGAGGATGAGTTCAAATTTTACATGGTTGATTGCTGTCCTAGAGTTGGACCCCTTTCACGTACAAGTGATACCTGGGAGAGGACCTGTTTATAAGGCAGAGATTCTGATACTCATTCCCTGAGAATTCAGATTTTCAGAGAGTTTAAATTTGACCATGTAGATAATAGGGTTTGTTACCATGACTTGCATACAGTAGGGCCCTTCCATAGTTTTTCTAATATGTGAAAACTTTGTTCCACAAAAGTAAGACCTGAGGCTGAAGAGATGGCCCAAGAGTTAAGGGTACTTCCTGCTCTTGCAGAGGGCCTGGGTTTGATTCCTAGCACCCACATAGTGGCCTGCAACTGTATGTAGCTCCAGTTCCTCGGGATCTAATATCCTCATCTGACTGCCTCAGGAATTTCACATATATGGTGTACATATATTCGTACATGCAAAACACTCATTTACATAAAATAAATAATTTGCAGAATAGGACTGGTGGACAAAGGAACTATATGAACATATATTTATGTATTTAATATATATCTTACACATATATATATATTAAATATTCATTATTATATATTGTTGGAGAAAAGTCATATGCATGGTTTTCAGATACTGATTTCAATGCTTTGAAATCTGGTTACTGCCCTATCTGAGGCATTTTCTGATTGAATAACAAAAGTTTCTAATGATCAATTAGCTGGGCAGAGAGAGAATTGGAAGGTGAGAGTTCCTGGGAGGAAGAAAGAAACTCTGGGAAGAGACAGGGGAAGCTCTTTTTTTCACCAGGAGACATGAAAGGAGATGTGGGCTCAAAAGGTACAGCAAGCCATGTGGCTGGTTTGGACTAGGTGGTCAACTTAACTTAGGTGAGCTAGTTGAGAGTATACCCAGATAAGGCCAAAGCATTGAAACATTAAAAGGTCTTGGTGTATTTATTTTATGGGCCAAGAATGGCTACCCTGGCTCTTAGCTCTTTTCACCTTGAGACAGAAGTCCCCATGTCCAACACAACAATATATAAAAGCCTATTTCTTATACATAAGTGCATATGCACATACATATTTCCCCCACATAGCATAGAAGAAAATATTTAGTCTCTTGGATTGCTACTTTACTTGCTCTGACAAAAGGAAGAAACTCAAATGAGTGGTGAAAACACCACTTTGCAGTTTTTCTGTTTACTCCTGTATGTACTGCACATGTAATAAACAAGTCATGTGCTTTTCCAAAGGACAAAAGAATTCTACTTGTGAATCCAGATATATATGGTAATACCATAATATTCCTTCAAGAAAAATGTGTACCATGCTTTTAATAAGCCTGTTGTAACACCTGGTTCAAGTGATAGGCCCCCATTCCAACTCTTTTTTGGGTCAAATAATTCTAGTTTTCATCTGAACTTTTTTCTTGCAGAAGTTGGCAAACTAGGACTTTTGGGTTAATTTCAACTCATGTCTATTTTCTAATCCAATAAGGATTATGCTTATATTTTAAAATTACTATTAAAAAACAGGGCTGAGGGTTGTATCTTAGAGTGTTTTCCTGGAGTAGGTTCCCTGCCTCCTTTCCCCTGCATGCTGGAATCACCTAGGGCATAGTCAGCAGAGGTGAGATGCATACTGCTCCTCACAGACCCCTCGCTCTGTAAACTTTCCTCCTGAGGAGGCCTGCTGGCCCCAGGATTATCAAGGCCTGTAGGGCCCAAAGAATACCCAGGTGAGATCCAGCTCTGTCTTTTCCCTGCCTGTAGGATCCATCTGACTCACAACCAGCAGAAGTGAGCTTCACACTGTCATCCCCACAACCAATTCTATAACCTTCCTTACCAGCCCCAGGAACATCTTGGTCTATGGGCCCCCAGGAAGACCCAAGTTAGAGCCCACCCCACCTTCCATCTGCCTCCTGGGACCACCTGGGACACACCCAGTACAGGAAAGCTGTACGGTGTTCTCTCTACCCTCTAGTTCCATAGTCTTACCTCTTGAGGAGGCCTCCTGGGCCCCAAGAACATCCAGGCCTGTGGGCCCCCAGGAACATCCAGACACCATAAGTAAGTGGCCTGATGTTCCCTTTACTCTATTGTCATGCCCAAGGCTCTATCTGCCTCCCTGAAGAGACCTGTCTGCATCAGGAAAATCCAGCCAACACCAGGGACAACCAGATGGGTAAAGGCCTTCATAAGAACACAATGAACAAGAGCCAGGGCAATATGGTATCACCAGAATCTAATTATCCTACTATAGCAAGCTCTGGATATGCTGACACAGCTGAAGCCCAAGAAGATGACCTTAAATCCAACCTTATAAAGATGATAGAGGCATTTAAAGAGGAAATGAATAAATCCCTTAAAGACTCAATTCTGAACATTTATGCCTCAAATGCAAGGGCACCCACTTTCATTAAAAAACATTACTAAAGCTCATAGTAGCCAGAAACTGGAAACAACCCAGGTATCCCTCAACTGAAGAATGGACAAAGAAACCGATATATTTACACAGTGGAGTATTTCATCATAAAATTTGCAGGCAAATGGATGGATCTATAAAATATCATTCTGAGTGAAATAACCCAATCCCAGAAAGATACACATGGTATGTACTCACTTATAAGGGGATATTAGCCATGTAGTACAGATTAACCACACTACAGTCTACAGACCCAAAGAAGCTAAGTATCAAGGAAGGCTCAATGGAGGATGCTTGAATCCCATTAAGAAAGGGAAATAAAATAGACATGGGAAGTGGAGGGAAAGAGAAAAGTGTGTAGGAGAAGGGGTGGAGGGGGAATGTCAGGGTGTAGTGGAAGTTTTGATTTCTTTGGAGGCTTGGTTGTGTTCTGTGGGTATGTTTTTTGTTTTGGTCTCAAGTGTGGGATATAGGGGTGCTTTGCCCACTGGTGAAGAAAAGACTTGTGAGAAAAGCATGAAAAACATCCTGATGAGCGAGTGCATGATGTTTTGTCAGAAGGAAACTGCCATGTGTGGGGAATGTGCTCTTTGCCAGCTAGAAAACATGCTTTGATGAACAGATTCTTGAGAGAGTACATGATATTAGTCAATAGCAAACTGCCTTATGTGGGAGACATGATGTTTGCCAGCTGGAAAACATCCTTGTGGAGACTCTTAAGAGGGTATAAAGAGAATCACAAAAGACAGAGAGACATTGCTTTTTACTTAGCTCTGCCTCTCATCACTGCTTTGTTTCCAAAGACCACAGACAATGCTTTAAGACTTGTTTTCACCGGGACGTATTGCTGCCTTTGCTGCTGAAGATCGTGGTCCAGGTTGGGCTGAGATTGGGTCCCCAATCGGGGGTGCAAAAGCCACTGCTGCTTCTGCTGTCCCTGCTGGTGCTCCCCCAAACTGCTGCTGGTGTGGCGGAAGTTTGGATTTCATTGAAAACACAGTTGTGTTGAATGAATGTGTTTTTTTGCATTGCTCTCAAGTATGGGATATGGGGGTGCTTTGTCTACCACTAAAAAAACAGATGGGTGAAAGATATAAATCATCCTGATGGAACAGTGCATGTTTTGCTAGCTGGAAACTGTAACATGTGGGGAACATATTTATATCCTTTGATGGACAGACTCCTGGAGAGTGTGTGATCTTGGTCAACAGGAATTTATCTTATGCAGAGGGTATGAAGTTGGCCAATTAGAAAGCATCCTGGTGCATATTTGAAGGAAGTATAAGAAGGAGGCCCTGGAAATGTGGAGGGTTTTTTTTTTCCTTCTGGCCACTGCCATTGTTTTTGATTGCTATGTTCCTGTTGTTGATTGCATCTGTTCCTGTGTACACTGTTTGCTTAGACTGGTGACTAGTTGCCCAAAGGACCTGCACTTGTGGACATCTAATAATATCATTTCTCTCATACCTTGGGTCAGTGGGTTGGAAGGTGACTTATTAATAAATAGTTTAAAAGTACAACTTCATGCTGGTTCGTGCTGTTGCTGTGTTCCTGTTGCTCTGTTTCCTGGTTTGCTGGTTGGCTGTGTATGTTGTTGTGTTTGGCTGAACTTCTGGAATCCTGATGAATCACCCCCAAGGACCTACATCTAAAGAGTTCTACGTCTTCTGTCTATACTAACTTTTTGCTCCTGTACCTCTAGTTGGTGGGTTGGAAGGGAGGCAGAGATATTAATATAACAACAAATAAATAGTTTAAAAGTATACTTTCAGGGGGGTGAATCAGGTGTGGGGATAAGGGTGGGAGGGCTAGGAGAGAGAATGGAAATTGGTAGGGGAGCATCTCTGGGACAAGCTGGAGACCTGGTAAGGGGGAGGGAGGCTCCTGAGAGGATATGGGGGTGACCCTAGTTGAGATTCCTAGCAGCGGGTGTCTAATAACATTGCTTCTGATATGCTGATTCCAGTGCTGAGATCTGGTTACCTCCCCTTCTGAGGCATTTTCTTGATTGGTTAATAAAAGTTGCTGATGGCCAATTAGCTGGGCAGAAAAATATAGGAAGGCAGGACTTCCTGAGATTAGAGCAAGAACCCTGCATTTTACATAGAGGATTAGCTCATTTCGCTGGGAGATATGGAAGCAGATAGGCATGTTTAAGAACTCTGGAAGGGCTGGGCGGTGGTGGCGCATGCCTTTAATCTCAGCACTTGGGAGGCAGAGGCAGACAGAACCTCATGAGTTCGAGGCCAGACTGGTCTACAAAGTAAGTCCAGGACAGCCAGGGCTACACAGAGAAACCCTGTCTCAAAAAAACAAAACAAAACAAAACAAAACCTCTGGAAGGTAATAACGTGTACATGGTGGCTTGGGATTAGATGGTCCAGGTTAATTTAGATTAGCTAATTGAGAGTCTTCCCAACTAAGAGATAAGCATTGAAACATTAAAAGGTCTTGGTGTATTTAGTTGTAGGGGAAAGGATCATGGCAGCTTATAGGCCGTCAGCCCAAACAATCTAGGGCCATGAGCCTCCAGCCAAACTCCAGCAAATCTCCCTCCAAGCTGCCGGCAATTCTACTGGCCTAATATAACAACTTATATTAGTTAACAGAGTTTAGGTTACAGGTGGTGTAGGCCACCCTTTGTCCAGTGATTTTTTTCCCCCAGGATAAATCAGGCCCCTGGTTAAGATGGTCCAGGCCCACTGGCTGATATCCCTCCATGCTGCCAGCTTCTCCACCGGCCTAATCTTACAGTTTATACTTATTAATACAATCAATAATTAAATTGAAGTTTCAAGTGGGAGATGCTGAGACTAAAATTGCCATCCCCTGTATCCAGGAAGGACTTCTAGTGGAGGGAAGGGAAATCAATCATCCACAAAACCTTTAATCCAAAATTTTCCCTGCCTACAAGATGTGCAGGGATAAAGATGGAGTAGAGATTGAAGGAATGGCCAACCAATGACTGGCTTAACTTGAGACCCACCCCATGGGAAAGAGCCAATCCCTGGTACTACTAATGATACTCTGCTATTTTTGCAGACAGGAAAAACCTAGCATAACTGTCCTCTGAGAGGCTTCATCCAGCAGATAATGGAAACAGATGCAGAAACCCATAACCAAACATTAGGCAGAATTAAGATGTCTTGTGGAAGAGTTAGGTGAAGGATTGAGGGAGCTGGAGCGGTTAAAGCACCATAAGAAGATCTACAGAGCTAACTAACCTGGGCCCATGGGGGCTCAAAGAGACTGAATCACCAACAAAAAATGAATGCATGGACTAGACCTAGACCCCCCTACACATATGAAGCTGTTGGGCTTCTTAGTCTTCATGTGGGTCCTATAACTATTGGAGTTGGGGTTGTCTCTGACTTGGACTCAGTTGCCTCCCTTTGGAATCATTTGCCCTAGAAGGGCTACCTTGTCTGGTCTCAGTGGAAGAGGAGGCACTTAGTCCTGATGTGCCAGGGTGGGTTGGTACCTTGCGAGGAGAGTGAGGAATGGGGGAAGTGGGTAGGAGGGTGGGACTTGGAAAAGAGGAGGGCATGGAGCTGTGATAGGGATGTAAAATTAACAAATGAATAAATTAATTAATAATTTTAAGAAAGCTTGGATTCAACTCCAGCACCATTAAGAAAAATAATGAAGAGTTGCTGAGATGGATCAGCAAGGTACATCATAGCAGATCTATCATAGAGGTCCATGAAGAGCCATATGGTAGTACGATGACATCTGTATTTATGACACATGCCAGTAATGCTGAAAAATGAAGCTGGCATATGGTGTCACATCACTGTCTTTACTAACTTGATGAACTCTGATTTAGTTTATTAATCCTCAATCTCTGAAAAAGTAGGCTCTATGTTTTGTTTGTTTGTTTGTTTGTTTTTTTGATACAGAATCTTACTATATAGATCTGACTGGCCTGAAACTCACTACATAGACCATGCTGGCCTCCAGAAGAAACCCTCTTGCCTCTGCCTACACCTCTCAGGTGGTGATGTTAAAGGAGTGTACCACCATACCTGGCCAATGTTAAGGACTGTACACACTGTGCTGTTGCATTTTCCTCTAAAAATTTTTATTTAACGCACATAAAATGGCATTGTGCAGATTCTCTTCTTGCCATTGTTTTAGAGGCAGTGGAACCTGGGAGAATATAACCAATAAACGAGGTGAACTAAAAGTCTCATGTACTAGCCAAGTTTATTCAGAACCGTAGACATTTTATACTCTGAAGGTATGAATGGTCATTTGAGAGAATTTTTCATGAGTTCAATCTGTGAACAATCATAAGGACAAGCCACATGTGATAAAACCATGTTTTTCCATAGAGGCATACGAAGGATAATTTGAACATTTAATTGAATAGCAACAGCAAGCAATAGTGAATAATCTGAATCAAACTCACTCCTACCTACTACACCTGGGAGGAAAAAGAAAACACATTCCAAGAACAATTCCATGCTTTGGAGAAATCAGTCAAAAGATTCCTGACTTGTTTTCTTGGAGTGTTCTCACAAGCACTCAGAGTTCTCTTCACTCAACTCCTGAGAGGTTAAAAAATAAAATAAATGAAGCAAAATAGCTAAGAAGAGAGTAAAGAAATAACCTTGCGTTTACTCATCATTGTTCCCATCCCTGATCTTTCCTCACTGTTCTCACATTTTAAATTGCTAATTACTGTTTTATTGCTGTTTATTGTGTATGAGTGAGTGTATGCCACATATGCGCAGGTGTGGTAAAGGCCAGCAGAAGCTGGAGTTACAAGTAGTTGTGACCCACCAGACATGGGTGCTGAAAACTAAATTCAAGTCTTCTAGAAGTACAACGAGTCTTCTTAACTGCTAAGCTATCTCTTTGTTTCCTTCCCTCTACCTTTTAAAAACTGATTTTCAAAAAAAAATTTTTCAAGACAGGGTTTTTCTGTGTAGCCCTGGCTATCCTGGAACTTGTTTTATAGACCAGGCCAGCCTCAAACTCAGGGATCCACTTGTCTCTGACTTCCGAGTCCTAGGACTTAAATGTGTGCACTACTACCGTCCAACCTAAAAATTGATTTTTTTTTGGGGGGGGGTGTTTCAAGACAGGGTTTCTCTGTGTGTAGCCCTGGCTGTCCTGGACTTACTTTGTAGACCAGGCTGGCCTTGAACTCACAGATATCCACCTGTCTCTGCCTCCCAAGTGCTGGGATTAAAGGCGTGCGCCACCATGGCCAACAAAAAATGATTTTTTGATACAGGCTCCCACTGAGCCCAGGTTGGCCTTGAACTTGTGAGCCTTCTGACCTTGCTTCCCAGGTGCTGGATTTAAAGCCGCTTGTGCTACCACACTTGGTTTCCTCATTCTTTACTTTATCTCCTCTGGAATAGTGAAAAAGAGTTAAAAGTGAATTAAGATACCTGCTTCTATATGTAAAGACCAAAGGGATCATGAGGGCTGAGGCCATGGGTGTATTCAGTAGCACCCATCCCATCCTGTTTACATGTGGGAGACCTGCAAATCTGCCAGATTGTATTTCTCACACAGGATCAGAGACTTCAACCTCAGTCTCATTGTCATGGCAAGCATTGTGTGTTTGGGGATTTAAATCAATTTAAGTTGAATTCAACCATAAGGGAAGAAGACCTTACTGCGTGTCCACTGTGGGAGAACCTGCTTGCCTGCTCCACCTGTAAGTGCTGCTTCTCATACTCAGCTCTGGATTTGCCTTCCCTTTTCTGCTTCATCCAGACTTGGCTAATTGCATGTTCATTATTCGTTTCGTCCCCAGATTTAATGTATCCTTTCTTTTACAGCCTTTATATTCTTCTGCCCGAATTCTGTGGATGCCATATTGATCTCCACAGTTTGACTTTCTAACTGTGCCTGTGTGTTGGCTCCAGTCACTGCTATACACATTACCAGATGCCTTCACTACTAGGCTACTAGCCAGAGTGAGGATGGCTCAGGAGGTGTACTTAGCATGTTTCTCTGTCCATGGTTCTGAACCAGCACTGCCGCATCATGGGTTTTGTAGATTGGTAGGTGGCTTTTCCTTTGAAATGTTTTCATTTCTTTCATCTTGCTCTTCAGTCCAGTTCATCGTCAAGGTCTCTTAACACTGCTCTCCCACACATGAAACATAAACTCTGTTTTAAATATAGAACAGAAGGGTGCTATGTGAGGGCATTTGCATACTGAATTCAGCCTACAGCTGCCATCTGAATTTAACTACAGCTTGAAAGAAAAAGTTGAATGTAGATATAATGCTTAGGTCATTTTCCTCAAAATTTTCTTTTCTGGTTCTTTTTATTTATTAAAATGGTAGATATATCTTTTTAAATTTTTTTTTATGTATGGGTGGTTTGCCTGCATGTATGTCTTCACAATGCATGCCTGCCTGGTACCTACAGAGGTCAGACGAAGGCATCAGATTCCCTTTAACTCCCTGATGGGTTTAGAGACAGATATGAGCCATCATGTGGGTGCTGGGAATTGAACATGTGTACTCTACAAAAAACAGCCAGTTCTCTTAGCCACTGAACCATCTCTCCATACCTGAGTTACCAAGCTCTACACACAAAATAATCCTGCAGAGGCCAGAACAGAGTGTCCAATCCTCTAGAACTGGAATTGCATACAAACATTAGCCACTGTGTGGGTTCTGGAAACTGAACCCAGGTCCTCTGCCAGAGGAGTCAGTGCTCTTAATTACTGAGCAATCTCTCCAGCTTTTGTAGAGAATTTTTTTAAAGAATGTAATTTATTATTATTATTATTTTAATGATGTGTGGGTGTATGTGTGCATTCATGTGGGTGTGCAGGTAACTGGAGTTACAGCTGGTAGTTAGCTGCCATGTGAGTTTTGAGAATCAAACCTGCTTCTTCTGTTAGAAAAACAATTGGTCTTAACCACTGAACAATCTCCAGCACGCCTTGCACAGAATTTTTATTTAGTTGTGAATTATAGAGACAGGTAGAATCTTAAATTAAAAATGCTCTCTCTTTCTTTCTCTTAGTCTTCTTTTCCTCTTATGCCTGATATAAGGTATTCCTATGTTATCCAGGCACTAACCAAACTTCTGTACTCAAATGATCCTCCTGCTTCAGGATCCCAAGTGGGCCTGAACTACCATGCCAAGCTATATTTTAAATTAAAAAGTTGTTGAAAATAGTAGGTAGATAAGAAGCTATGCACAAAATATCTTCTATATCCCAGGAAAGAAATGACCAAAAGAGAAGTTATATGAGGGAAGAAAATGTGTATTCAGGGAAAACTCATACACAAAAAATTTAAAACTGGTAAAGATAATACATGTCCATAATCCCAGCACTTAGGAGACTGAGACATGAGGACTACTCAGAATCTGAGGCTGTCTTGATCTACATAATAAGTTCTAGGCCAGCCAAGGTTATGCAGAGAGACCTTATTTCAAAAAACAAGAAAACATTCAGACATGGTGATGCATGCCTTTAATCCATCATTCAGGAAGCAGAGGCAAGTGAATCTCTATGAGTTTGAGGGTATCCTGATCTACAAAAGCAAGTTCCAGGACAAGCAGGGCTACAGAGTGAAACCCTTTCTTGAAACCAAAACAAACAAACAAACAGGGGATTGAGAGATAGCTCTGCAGTTAAAACACTTGCTGTTCTTACAAAGGACCTGGGTTTGGTTACTAGCTACCAAATGGTGGATCACAGTTATCTGTAAGTGTAGTTCCAGGGGATCTAACACCATCTTCTGACCTCTACTAGAACTAAGCATGCACATGGTGCACAAATATACACACAGCCAAAACATCATACACATAAAATTTAATTTGTTTGTTTTCTGAGACAGGGTTTCTCTATGTAGCTTTGACTGTCTGGAAGTTACTCTGTAGACCAGACTGGCCTCAAACTCTCAGAGATCCACCTGCCTCTGCCTTCTGAGTGCTGGGATTAAAGGTGTACACCACTTTTAATTAATTTTTTAAATCAAGGAAACAAAACTATCTTGATTTTGTTTCTGTTGAATGATAAAACGTTGACCAAAAGCAACTTTTGAAAGAAAATATTTGTTTGGCTTATTTGTCCTGATCACAGTCCATCACTGAAGGCATCAAAGGCAGGAACTGAAGAAGAGACCATGGAGGAATGCTGCTTAGTGTTTGCTCTATGTGTTGTCTAGTTTTATGTCAGCTTGACACAAGCTACAGTTGTCTGAGAGGAGAAAGTCTCAATTGAGAAAATGCCTTCCCAAGATCAGGCAGCAGCCAAGCCTGAGAGCATTTTCTTAATTAGTGATTGATGGACTGGGTGGAGGGGGCAGCCCCCTGTGTGTGGTACCATCTGTTACAGTCTCAAAAACGATGTTGTCAGGTAAAAATTTATTTCATGGCTGATCATGAGAAAGTACATGTTTTAGGTTTACAGTCAGTCAATTCTCAAAGCATACCATGAAACAATGGAATATTTGACTTGCAAATCCCAAGATTATAGAGGAAGAACAAGGCTTGGTCATTAGGGAGTGGCACTACTTGAGAAGGGTTTGGATGGGTGGTCTTGTTGGAGTAGGTGTGATTTTGTTGGAGGAAGTGTGGGAGTGGTCTTTGAGGTTTCAAAAGCTCAAGCCGGACCTTATATTTCTGTCCTTCCTGCTGCCTGTGGATCTGGATATAGAATTTTCAGCTAAGTCTCCAGCACCATGTTTGCCTGCATGCCTCCATGCTCCCTACTATGACTACAATGGACGAACTTGAAACTGTAAACAAGCCCAAATTAAATGCTTTCTTTATAAGAGTTACTATGGTCATGTTTTCTATGACTGTCTCTTCACAGTAATACAACACTAAGATGAACAGTATGAACTTGGACAACCAGTATTTACACATAACCCCAGCATCTGAACTCCCTCCTATTTTGGTTAACTCTTCACCGTAGCAGTATCAGCTGTTTTAGGAACCTGATTCTCATCACAGAAACTAAGGCATGCTCATTATCTTCATCTTCTTTTCAGTTAAAGCAGAAACATGTCCTAGGCTCATTCAATCATATGCTCCATCGTTGGAAGAGTGTTTGCCTAACCTATGTTCTCCTCCTTCAAGCTTGAATTCACTGAGATAGGTCGTTGTCTGAAACCTGCAGGCACTTTAGATTCTCCAACAAAGGAACCTCACAGGACAGATTTCTTCTTCATGAGATAGTTATATAGAATAGTGTAACTGTACCCTAGTGCAAAAGTAATGAACTCTTGAGACTTGACCCCTTAAATAACGGCAGTGATAATGATGAAGAATCAGAATTCACACAATGGTAACCTGACCATAGCTGGATTAGGACTGCCTAATTATATATGTTTCTTGTCACACTGCTCCAATTCTTCCTCTATTTAAACTTGAACTTTGTGTCAATATTCCTGAAGATAAACTTAGGGTCATTGGGCCTCTTTATTTGATTCACTTCCCAATGTGGCCACATTGAGTAAATCTCTTTCTGATTTTCATAATTCCTTCTCTTTGACATATTGGAGATGGGTAGGTGATTCCATCTTCCTAGGGCTGCAATGGCATAACTAGAGTTTTGAGAATTTAGTGTAAAAACTAAAAACCCTAGTTATACCATTTCCAAAGAGATTTCTTCTTTCTTTCATATAAATATTCCAGATTAGCTCTTCTCTCTCTCTCCTTTTCTTTCCATTCCTATAATACAATTACTGTATTTGTAGAATAGAAATATGGCTTTCATTACATCATTCCAGTACAAGGAACTGGGATATGAGGAACCACTAGTTTTTAAATAGTTACTGAGTAGTTATTTGCTTTTAACTGAAGAGTAACCATCTGTCTCTATTCCAGAAACTTTATTTGGGCATTCAAGATAGTGCAAATCAACATGGCTAGATAGAAAGAGTTAATATGTTCACATCTCTGGAGATATCAATGTACTGGGGGTAGCACTGTTCAGGCTGTACACATCAATCATTAATGAAGAAAATGTCCTCTTCATACACTTGCATGTAGTTAATCTGATGGAGACATTTTCTCAGTTGAGGTTCCTCTTCCCAGATGACTCTAGTTTGTGGCTTGTGTCAAGATGGCAAAACCCTGAGTTAGATATAGAACTTTAAACTCATGGAGATGGTTAGATAGTAGAATGTTAAAGTCAGGTGCCAAATACATATGGACTGGACATTGGGAATATATGCTAAGCCATATAACTCACATAATTGTGGCCTATTTATTTCTGTTGTTTTGTATTGTATTTATAGTTATAAGAAAAAGAACCATTTGTTGGACTGAAAGGGAGAGCTGTTGGGGGGAAAATACCTTGAACTAAAAAAAAAAAGGGAAGAGGATGGGGGGTTGAGGGGGAGGAGGGTGGAAGGGTGGGACTGGAGGGAGGAGTAGGGAGGGGATTGTGATTGAGATGTAACTTGAAGAAATAAAAAATGAATTATTAAAAAAACAAAACAAAAAAGATAGCAAAACCAAGCAAAACAAAACTTAAGTGTTGGGAATTGAATTGATGGCTTTGTTCATGCTGGGTAAAGTCCTCTGTGGTGGAAGTTTTGTTTTCTTTAAAAACACAGTTGTATTGAATGAATGTGTATTTTGTTTTGGTCTCAAGTATGGGATGTAGGGGTGCTTTGTCCACTACTGAAAAAAACAGACTCATGAGAGGGGCATGGAAAATATCCTAATGGTAGAGTGCATAATGTTTTGCCAGCCACAAATTGTCATGTGTGGGGAACATGCTTTCATCCTTTGATGGACAGACTCCTTGGGGAGCATATGATCTTGGTCAATAGGAAGTACCTCATGCGGAGGGCATGTGGTTGGCCAATTAGAAAATATCCTTGTGCAGGTTTTGAGGGGGTATTGTTGGGGAAGGCTTAATTGCTTCTGATAGGCTGATTTCAATGCTGAGATCTGGTTACCGCCCTTTCTGAGGCATTCTCTTGATTGGTTAATAAAAGTCACTGATGGCCATTTAGCTGGGCAGAAAGAGTATAGGAAAGTGGGATTTCCTGAGACAATAACAGGAACTCTGTGCTTTACACAGAAGAATCACTCTTTCCACCAGGAGACATGGAAACAGATAGATGTATTTGAGAACTCTGGAAGGTAATAACAGGCACATGGCAGTTTGGGATTAGGTGATCTGGGTTAACTTAGAGTAGCTAATTGAGAGTTTGCCCAGTTAAGGGGTGAGTGTTGAAACGTTAAAAGGTCTTGATGTATTTAATTATTGGGGAAAGGACCACAACAGCTTATAGGCCACCAGTCCAAGCCATCCAGGTCCATCCGCCTCCTGCCAAACTCCAGCGAATCTCCCGCCAAGCCACTGGAAATTCTACTGGCCTAATATAACAACTTATATAAGTTAACAGAGTTTAGATTGCAGGTAGTGAAGGCCATCCTTGGTCCAAGGCTTTTTCTCCAGGACAAGTCAGGCCACCAGTTAAGGTGGGCAAGGCTGCTGGCCGATATCCTGCCAGGCCACCAGCTGCTCTGCTGGCCTAATCTTACTGATTATACTTATTAATACATACAATTAATAATTAAATTGCAGTTTCAGGATATAAATAGAAACCCCAGAAAAACAGGATGTGCTTTTGCTTGGCATCACTTCTCATCAGTGCTTCACTTTGACACACTCAAGAGAATGCTTTGCCAAAATTTACTGCTGCCTTCACAGTTGAAGATCACAGCCTAGGTTGGACTGAAGAGATATCGCCTTCAAATGGGGGTGCAAGAGCTGTTTCTTCTTCAGTTGTCCCTGGTGGTGCTGCCCCAAAACTGGTGCTGGTTTCCTGATTGGCTGTATTTCAGTTGCTGCTGGTATGTATTCCTGTTCCTGTGTATGTTTGGCTGGTCTGCTTGAATCTTGACAAATTGCTCCAAGGACCTATGACTGAAGAGATCTACATCTCCTGACTCTATTAATATAATTTCTCCTGTACCTTGGGTCAGTAGGTTGTTAGGTATATAGAGATATTAAAATAAAAATAAATAAATAGTTTAAAAGTACGCCTTCAGTCCTCTGCTACCAAGCTAACCCAGAGTTTTATGTTTTCAAGAAGAGAACATTCTGGGGGGGGAATTCAGAAATAGTGGTGACAGTTGCACAATGCTGTGGATTATTATAATAGAGTTATTGCTAAGAATATAAGAAATAATCTTGTGTGACTTGGAATAGTGTAATGTTTGCACGTTAAGGATCCAGCCACAAGACAGCTTCTATATGAGCCAAGCCTAAGGCAGACTCTGATAAAGGAGCCACAAGATGGCTCTGATATATTAGGGAACTAATCCTAAGCTGTGAACCCCAATAGTGAAAAGCTAATGTCCACTGAAATAATAGAAAAAAAAAGAAAAAGAAAAAAAACTTGAAACTTAGGAGGTGACCCCAGTATTGCACAGCTATGTTCCTGAGAGACAGGTACCACAAGCCTCTGAGCTGACCCCCATCAGCAAAGGGATTTTGTAGCTGAACATTGAGTATGACTCTCACTCTGGGGACCATTGAGTTTCTGGCACATTGCCTGCCTGCCAGCACTAAAAGCTGGCCCAAACTCTCTAGGACCTTCTGGAACATCCAGCAGTGCCAACTTCCCTATCATCTTCCTGTCCTGCCACAGCTGAAAAACCTCCAGAGGGACAAGGGTCAAACTCACTCCTAAAGTGCTCTCACCAGAGATCATTCTCTAATGATAGCATACAGCATTTCCTGCTCACTTTTCTGTACTTGATGAGATGTCTACAAACAAACAAACAAAAAACTTTTTTATTGGTTCTTTGTTAATTTCACATCATGCACCCCAATCCCACTCATCTCCCCTTCCTCTTGTACCCATTCTCCACCTTGCAACTCTCCCCCCAATAGAGAGAAAAAAAATCTCATTGTGGAAACTATAGTGTATCACAGTGTGTCCCACAGTATACATTTTGTCTACACTTCTTTGCTTGAAAATATTCATTGCAATGAGTTGTTGGTCTGGTATGAGGCTTCTACTACATTATCAATACTTTAACCTCACTGGGACTCCTCTCGGATAAACTGTTGTTGGCCTGTGTCATGGAGATCCTGTAGTTTGGGATCTGTAGTTCCAGTCCCTTCACACTCTCCAGCAGTTCATCAATGGGGTAGATATGGGGCCAATTCAAAGACCTCATCTGGGTCTGAGAGGTATCTGAACTGGTCAGTCCATCAACTCTCCTGCACCCACACTCCTGGGATGAGTTCTCCTGCTCTGCCCCAGCTGGATCATTTAATGTCACAGCCAGGAAGGGACAGAGCCAGCTCTCCTGCTTTTATGTCCTTGGGTCTGGTTCATCCACATCCACAACATCAGGGACAGCTCTACTATATTGCTCAGGTGAGGTGCAGGGCATGTTCTCCTGAGTGCTGCAGCAGGCAAGGGGCTGGGCAGGCTCTCCTACACTTATGACTCCAGGGCCAGCTCTCCCACCATAGGTGGTTAGGTATGAGGGAGAGGAGGAAAGCATCTCTCCCTAGTCTGTGCCACTGCACAACAGACAAGAGGAAGGACAGACTCTCCTGCGCTCATGCCCTCTGGGGCCTGCTCACCTGCAATCCCCACATCCAAGGCCAGTTTTACTGTGCTTCCCTGGTGAGGTGCAGGATCAGGTCTCTTGAGTGTTGCAGCAGGTGGGGGACAGGGACAGGTCTCCTGCTGTCATGATCCCATCAGCTCCAGCTCTCCCTCCCACTGTAGGTGGTGAGGGAAGAAGTGGGGAGGGGATCTCTTCCTTGTCCAGCCCTCTGTGTAGCAGACAAGAGGAAGTATTACAGGATATTTGATCACATTGTGAACCCCAAGGCTGTGAACTAGTAAAACCTGTTTCTTCTTGTAGTATAGCTCAGCCCTAGCACACATCCTAACCCAAAAAACTTTCTGTTTGCTGTAAACAAGTACTTCTGTTGTGGCTCAGCCCTAGCACACACCTTTAATCCAAGAGCTTTCGGTAAACAAGAGCTAAATAAAGCCAACCATTGGTCAACAGGCAAAGCAAACCACCAGTTGACAGGGAATAAACAAAAGAAAACACAGAAAGTAGAAATGAAAGACATTGAATTGAAGGGTATTTAATACAGTGTGGAGAAGGAGAAAGGGTTTATTCCCTCTGGGACATCAGTGGAGTAGGAAGGTCAGCTGGGTGGTTTTTCTGTTTCTTGAACCTAGCAGATTTTCTCCCCAGCATCTGTCTCCTAAGTCTTCCTTGGTAAAATTGAATGGTTTGGATTTTGTTTATAAAACAACAAGACAAGGCCTGCTCTTCTTCTCTAACACCCTGGAATTGGCTCACCCATAACCCCACACTCAGGATGTTCTGCCCAGGTGAGGAGCAGGGCCTAATCTCCCAAGTGCTGCAACTTGTGAGGAATGGTTCCAGTTCTCTGATGATGTCCAGGTGAGTGATGTGGCCAGCTCTACACAGTCTTCAGACACGAACATGTCCCTAGGCAGCAGCTCAAACCAGGGCCATCCACATGGCCTTTGGTGGTAAAAGAACCCTGCTGTTTCAGGGCCACAAACCCAGATGGGGCCTCTGGTAACAGCACACACCAGGACCCCACCATGGTCCCAGGTGGCATCATCAGCTTCTCACATCAGGCTTTTCCTCGTTACCTTTGAGTCTCCAGTTCTGCACATCTTTATTGTGACCACATCCTTCTGTTTCTCTTTCTCTTTCATTTCTCCACCAGCCCTTGCTCCTCTCTTAGTGGTGCTCAGAGTCTCTGAGTGTCTGGGGTCATCTCAGGAATGCTATGCCCTGCCTGTGCATTATGGCCCTGGGCAGGGGTCATGTTGGGCATGGTCAGCCTCCCTCCTTGAGCTGTATGGCACCAGACTGGAGGTCATCTCAGACTAACTCCCTGTGACCCATAGTGTGGGACTGGTGGTCATCTCTGGCTCACTTCCACCTAGGGTCTGCAGTCTCAGGCATGTTCTTATAGTATCCCACTTGATCACTACCCTGGGAGCATATCCAGACCTTCAATGTACTAGACTGGTGCTTGTCTCAGGCTAGTTCCCTGTCCCAGACCCCAGGTGTTGGATTGGTGGTCATTTCAGGCTCATTGTTTTCAGGGAGGGTTAGGATACTAATCACTCAGATGTTCGCAGATCATAATACTAAGCATAGACATAGCCTCTCTCCTCTCTGCTACCTACTGCTGCACATGTGAAACAGCAACCACATCTGCAATGGCTCTGGGGCATGAGATGTCTCTTTACATGATATTACTGGGATCTTTACAGTAGCATGGTATTGTAAGGAATGTTTGTGTGTATAAACTGAGCATAATCAAAAGGCACATCTTGTGTGGACGTTCCAATTGCTGAGTGCCTTATAGTCCACCAGTACTGTTCTTCACAGGTATATTATATACTGAAAATGGCTATGGGGGCAGCTATATAGCTCATGTGAATTTTTCCACAATTGAGAAAACAAAACAAAACCAAGTGAACAAAGCCTTTTCTGACAAAGGAATTTCGGCAAAAGCTGAAGAAAATAAGTGAACCTTGCAAATCTGGGAGGAACAAGAAGAAGCTGCCCAAGATACTTGTGGCCCTGCATGCCATGAGAGCAAAGTCAACTCCAAATCAAAGACCTAGGAACTGAAAAAAACAAGCATTTGTTTATAAACTTTGGGATATCACCCTTTAAATTAAGTGTCAGGGTGTGTTTTTAGTTCCATAAGCATTACCATCCTCCTGTCTATACTGGAGATATACACTTTCTATGAGAGAGAAAGGGAACTTCAAGAGGGAAGAATTAATCTGTCTTGCTAGGACCTATCCTCTAGCCCCTGACCAGATACTGATGGGATTCCCCATTCAATATGCATATGGGCACTCAAAGCCAGGCAGGGAGGCAGACCATAGTTCTGATGTAAGTGCTGAGGAGATACTTTGATGAATACAGTCAATGTGTCTTTGATCTAATTTTTCTGTTTCTAATCTGGGACCCTCTATTCTCTTTGTACTGGGAATGATAATCACATTGAGCATATATCAGCTGTTTTTGTGGTCCATAAGTCACAATCCGTTTTTAAAAATTGTATTTATTTATTAATTTGTTTATTTATTTATTTAGAGACAAGGTTTCTCTTTGTAGCCCTAGCTGTCCTGGAACTCTGTAGACCAGGTTGGCTTTGAACTCACAGAGATCCACGTGCATCTGCCTCCCAAATGCTGGGATTGAAGGCATGCACCACCACAGCCCAGCCTCAATCCTTAGATTGACTTGTGTATAAAAGTCAGAAAGGGGTTAAGAAGAAAGAGGCTTAGGCTTGCGTTTTACACACACACACACACACACACACACACACACACACACACACACACA
>CAJQZJ010009486.1:7227155-7245334 GCA_907164525.1 Lophiomys imhausi | reverse complement strand
ACACACACACACACACACACACACACACACACACACACACACACACACACAGCTGTACTCAGTGGACAGGAACACTCAGTTTGACTAGTAAACATGAATTTTGAGTTTTCATTAGGTTACTATGACTACTAGAAACTTCACCAGGGCCTCTTTCTCTCCTTAGTGTGTCTTTTATTGAAGACAATCTAAATGAACTAAACTGTGTTTAGTTCAGTGTTTTTTGTTTAAGTGTTGCTTGGAGTCTGACCCATATATGTAGCTCATGGAGCAGCCAGAAATATGGGCAGACTTTCATTGCAAGCCTAGTCTACATAGACAGTTCCAGGACAGCCAAGTTTACAAAGCAAGATCTGCCTTAAAAACAAACAAAACAAAACAAAAGACCCCAAATCAACCCAACAACACAAATCCGCTAGTGTTTTCCTCTTTGAGATTACTCTTTCCAGAATTTCCTTAGTTCCTACTAGGTGAGATTGCTTATAATTCTGTTTCCAGTTCTTTATGTAGGTAAGACAGTGACTTTTTTCTCCCTCTTAAACCTTATACCTATTTATGACAATTGGGCTTTCCTTTGGATCCTATAAGAACAGGAACTCACTGTTATCTCTTTTTCCAAACAGTGAATTGCTTTTCAGTTCTTTGCCTGCTTTGTCCCTTTACCATACCTTCAAGTAGTTACTTTTTTCAGAAAAAAAGTTTTGAGCAGCTTGGTTCAGTAGAAACCACCTGGCCACTTCCTTATACAGCTTTGATTTCTCCATTCTTTATTGATGTTTCTCTCTTGCTTACATTCTAAATTTATTTGCCAATTCCTCCCTTCATCATTCTTACCTGGTAATCCCCAGGCTCTGTTAAATAACTGTGCTGTCTGATTGTTTATCTCCTTAGCCCACTATCTATCTGTATCTTGAAGGTTTAAATACAGTTGTTTGATCTGAAACAATGCTCAAGATACAGATTTTGCCCAGATAAAAGGACAAATATAAGCACAAGCTGGTCTTTAAATGCATGACCTAACATAATTTGTACATAATGTCAGCTGCTCCCTTCGTTTACTCTGCTAAGTAACTATTCTTCTCTTTCCACTAACTCCAATGTCCACCTGTTATGCTACATTACAGGCTTGCTACTTTTTTTGCTGATATAATGAAAGTAATAAAAAGAAAATACCTGCATCTTCCAACTATATGCTTCTATACTGATAAGTTTTGCCTCCGTCTCATTACACTATCTGCATGTGAGGTGTTCTTTGAGCATAAGGTCCTGTTATCATTTCCTTATTGATAAATAGCAATTGTTCTCTGTCTCTGGTATTGGGTAAATTTTTCTATATACTTTTTTTTAAATACTTTATTTTTTTCTTATACTTTTTAATATCAGTATTTAAATGCATTCTTATACTGCTCGACTGAAAATACGAGTAAAGCTTGCCAGGCAATCTGCAAGGATGGCAGTTCTCTGTCAGTTCAGCAATACGGTGACTATGCTTTTTCTTCCTAGTCTTACATTACTCTGCCCTGGGACATTAAATCTTCACTTTTCTCGATGCTTTTATCTTGAAGAAAGGGAGAAAAAAAAAAGTCATTCTTCATGGATGATTGTAAGAATCCAGCTTGAACAAATTGCAGCCATCTTCATTGTAATGGCTGTTTTGACTTCGAGGTGACCCTGGCCTGTCTTGTAAACCTGTCAGGATAAACAAAACTGCTAAGTCAACTTGGGGCTGGTCCTGGCCACTTGTGGCCTTGTTTTCCTTTCTCATCCTTTTAAAAGACAATTGCTCTGGTTTATTCATTTTCTATTTGGCAGGACTGGAAATGGAAGGCCCAGCACATGCTTGGTGAGTTACATACATCATAGCGTCCAGATGTCTCCTCTTCCCCTCTTTTCCCCCTTTTCATCCCCACTCTCATGCTTTCGTCTCACAGCTTCTCTCTAAATCCAGGTTGGCCTGGAACTCATGATTATCTCGACTCAGCCTCAGAGTGCTGGGATTCCACACTTCTGCAAACATTCTGTGCTCTCTCGGATTGTTTCTTAACTGGTGTCTTGGTGTGTTAATAATTTATGAGAAAGCCCAGGTGTATTCTGGTTGGCAGGCTTCTGTTTTAGCCATTCACTCATCTTATCTCATGGTTCTAGGATTTGCTATTACCTAGGTATTCTGAGGTCTAGAAGTCCTTAATAAACAGTATTCTATGAAATGCTGGATTTTTCCATTTCTGTCTTTAACTTCTTAATATTTTCTACCTTTGGTTGCTTATTATTTTTTTAAAATTTAAAACACCTATGCTTATTAATAATAAATATATATAAAACACCTATATCCTATAACCTACAATACTTAGTATCTATAACCTATAACTTAATACATATAAACACTTAATACCTAAGAACACCTAACCAATCCTATTTTAACTCTATTGAAAGGATATTAAAATTCTCTAGGTCAGGTCCAGGCAGGCACCTTGGTCAGCCTTCTATCTGCAGGCACACTTCACATGTTCCCAGTCTGGCTCTGGCAGTCACAGCAAACATATCGTCAGCTTGGCTCAGCTTCCTCCGTGCCTAGCATTGCCAATTGGCTCGTGCAGTCAGTTTGTTTCAATTGCTTACCTTGCAGCCAGCTTTGGATATATACAGCGCATATACTCTCCCATGAATGGACTAGTCTTGTACTTTAAAGCCTTGTATAACCTCACGTGATAGGAGTCATACTGTTTTTGAGGTCCTCACTGCAGCCTCAGAACTCCACCCACCTCCTGACATCTCTCTCACTCGCCTGACACTCTTAGGCCTCTGTATGGATGTCTTTAGTGTCCAGTTTTCATGAACTTTCTTTCAGAAGGTTCTAAGCCATACCTTTCTTGCCAGCCTTGTTGGGCTGGCTTGTTGCAAAATTCTCCTTCTCAGACTCTGCCTCTCAGTTTTCTTGACAATTCACAGTTTACTTGCCAAGGCTTCTTTCTGACTGATGGTTTGCCTCAGGGCTATTGAGGCCTAAAGGCTGGCAGATGGCATACCTTGTTTTACACTTGTCCCGTGTGCACTTCTGTCTCCTCCATGTGTGGGGGCCAAGAGAGCTTCATGTGGAGCTCCCTGGCTTACATAGGTTGCGGCCTTGTGGTCTTTTGAGGTATCATGCAGACTCTCAAGTTCTCTCAAGCAAACTGGCAGTTCCTGAGGCTTCAGTGGCTTTGTAGCGACACCCCTCCACCAGGTGCTTTCCAAAGGCTTTTGTCCGCCCCTCTTGGGTTGCAAGTCCCAGTCCTGGATCCTTCAAAATGAGGCAGCTGAGCAGTATTCAGCAGTCAAAAGCTTCAGTTAGCATATTTCAAAGTGTGGCTGTGTTGAGAAACCTTCCTTCAGTTTCCAGGGCTTTGAAAAGGTCCATATACTATCATGTGCCAGGCTGATCTGCATGCCCTTGAAGAGTCCTTACTAATTCATTAAAGAAAACTAACCCATTACAATGGGATCACAATTGTATCATGGTCTGTTGTAAGGATTCATTAAATAGTATTTGAGGCTGAAGAAGAGGAGATGGCTCAGGGATTATGAACACTGGCTGCTCTTCCAGAGGCTCCAGATTTGATTCCCAGGACCCATGTGGTAACTCACAACCATCCACAACTCCAGTTCAAGGTAATCTGGTGCCCTCTTCTGACCTCCACAGACACCAGGCATGCATATTCTCTTCATATATACATGTAGGCATAGCACTCTTAGACATAAAATAACAAAAAATAAAAAACAAATAACAAGAGGAATGCATAAAAAGAGAATTAAAACAATATTTTTCTTTCTTTTTTTCTTTCTTTTTTTTGTTTTTGTTTCTGATGTTGTTGTTTTTTTGTTTTTCAAGTCAGGAATCAGGGTTTCTCTGTGTAGCCCTAGCTGTTCCAGAACACACTCTGTAGACCAGGCTGTCCTTGAACTCACAGAGATCAGCCTGCTTCTCACTTGTTTCTTCATTTTGTGAATTTCACATCATACACCCTGTTCCCTCTTATTGCTCAACTCTGCTCAGACCCACTCTCCACCCTTGAAACCTCTCCCAACATAAAATAAAAAGTATCACTGTGGAAGCTGTAGTGTGTCTCAGTGTGCTTTACAATATTTCCTTTTGACCACACTTTTTTGATTGTAAATGTTTATTATAGTGACTCTTTGGTCTAGTACTTTGTCAATACTGGAACCTCATTGGAACTCCTCTCAGACACCCTGTTGTTGTCCTATGTCATGGAGATCCTGTAGTTTTGAGTCTGTGGAACTGGCTTCTTCATGTACTCCTGCAGTTCACCAATAGGGTATATGTTGGAATGGGTATAACAGAATATTTTTATTTATCACACTTATATTTATTAATATTTAGCAATCACCTATTAAATACCTAAATCCTATAACCTAAAATTTAATTATAAAATCTATAATCTATCTTAATACCTAAAATACTCCAATACCTGTAAAAGCAAACACTTAACAAACACTCTTTTAAGTTTCCTAAAAGCATATTAATACTCTTGGCAAAGGTCCATATGGAGGGATGGTTTACATCTATCCCAACAGGTCTTTCAATCTCAAGGTCTGTTAAACCTTATTTGTCAGTTCTTAAGGCCAGGTTATAAGTTAAACTGTTCCAACCACCAATGTAGGGAGGTCTTTTTAATCAGTGAAGAATTGCCTCCATGGTCTCAGGGCCCAAATATTTCAAGACCAAAAGTTATGCAAACCGCTTTCAATTTCAATGTTTTGCTCACCATTCCAGAGCTCTGGAAACAATTCCAAAGGACTCTGCCTTAACAAGTCTGTGGCAGGTTTTTGCATTAGATTGTAGGGGTCCAACTCTTCAATGACGAATTTTGTTACACCCTTCACCAGGGTAGATTCCTGGCAGGTGAGCAAAAGATGACTGTGTGGTCTTTCGGTGGGTGAGGCAGAGGGATCAACGAAAAGGAGGAGCTGGAGGCCACATTCCCCCCCCCCCCCCCAAATCAGCTTAAATCTTGTTGCTGTTGTGATGATCTCGGAGTGATTTTGCCATGTTTTTCCAGGGCTTCCCAAGATACGCCCCTATAACAGTGCTTCCAGGGCATCTGCATGGCTTGCGAAGTTTCTTAGCAATGCTTTTTATGATACAACCACAACTGGCTCTGCCCATATGTTTCACGTAAAGATATGCCAAGCTTTTGCTAATCCAAAATTGCTATGCTTCTAGATACTAAGTTCACTGTCCACTAATTTCACTGACTTCACTAACCCTACCACAGGTGGGCGAACTCAAAATCCTGGTTCTGGGCCTATAATTCCCACATCTAGGGCCAGTTCTCCTGTCCCACTCAGGTAAGGTGGAGGGCCTGCTCTCCTAAGTGCTGCAGCAAGGAGTGGGCAGCTCTCCTGCTCTTGTGAGCCCATCAGGGCCAACTTTTCCACCCTGCTACCTGTGGTGAGTCCATCAGAGAGTGGAGGAGATCTGTTTCTTGCTAACAACACCAAAAAGCAAACAAAAGATAGGGCTGGCTCTTCCACACTCATTCCCTTGGGGCTGGCTTACCCATAACCCCCACATCCAGGGCCAGCTACACTGTACTGCCCAAGAAAGGTGCAGGGCCTGCTCTCCTGAGTGCTGTAGAATGTGAGGGGCAAGGACAGCTTCCCGGCTCTTGTGACACCACCGGGACCAGATCTCCTGTCCACTACTGGTGGTGAGGGCAAAAGGGAGAGGAGAGGAATCTCTCCCTTGCCAATACCACTGCAAAGTAGACAAAAGGCAGGGCTGGCTCTCCCACATTCACACAGCCTGGCTAACCCATAACACCTACATCCAGTGCCAGTGTTCTTCTAGTCTCTGGTTTGCTTCCTGTCCTGAGAACCCATCTGGTGCTTGCCTAATGTTGGACTAGTGGTAGTCACAGGCTGTCACACGTGCCTGTTGAACTGGTGTTGGTCTCTGGCTTCCTTTTTTCCAGGCATGTTAGACTGGGACATTCAGAACACTGCATGTACACATAGCCTCTCTCCTCTCTGCCACCTATTGTTGCATGTGTGACACAGCAGCCACATCTGCAATGCCTCTAAGGGCAGGGGTTGCTTGTTCTTATATGCTAGATCTTTTGGAAACACTGATTTTGTTAATTATTTTTCTATTTCTATTTAAGGCAGTTACAGAAGGAACTTACAGAAGGAACAACCTACGTATTTTTACTTACTTACTTACTTAATTAATTAATTATTGTTTTTGAGATAAGGTCTCACTATGCAGCTTTGGCTGGCCTGGAATTCACTATGTAGACCAGGAAGGCCTGGGAACTCATAGCAATCCATCTGTCTCTGCCTCTGACTGATGAAATTAAAGGAATGGGCCACTATGTCTTGCCTGCAAGGGTTTATTTGGTGTAACCATGGACTTTTACACATGTGTCCCAGTTCCCAAAATAATAATTTGGAGGCTTATTATTATTTACAGACACCTCGATCATATAGTTAGGCATGTTCCCTGACTAGCTCATAACTTATTACATCATTTATTCTATTCTATATGTGCCACACAGTAACTTAGTAACCTCTCCTAAGTTTTATGTATCTGACTTCCTCAGAGTTGGGGAGGAATCCCTCTCCATCTCTAACTCTTTTGACAATTCCACTTTCTGCCAGGTGTCCGACCTTCTTTTTCCTGCCTCAGCTAATAGGCCATCAGCTTTTCATTGACATCTGATACTTCTACACAGTGCACAATATATTCTCTCTACAATTTGGCATTGCAGTTCCAGAGGATTAGAATCCATAATGGAGGAGGAGTAAAGTCAAAGCTGTAGGAGCATGATGCTGAGGGCTCAAATCCTGAATTAAAGTAGGAAGCAAAGAGAGTATACTGAGAATGACATAAAGTTTGAAACCTAGTGTCACATACTTCCTCCAAGGCCACACCTCTTAAACCTCCTCAAACAGTGCTACCAACTAGGGACCAAGTATCAAAACATTTAAGTCTATGGGGAATATTCTCATTCAAACTACCACAGTGACCAAACATGATTTAATTAAGGTAAACCTGCACCAATATGAGTGTGGAAAAGCAGTTCTCAGATGACAGATATTTTTATTTGATGAGTATAGAATGGTCTCCCCAGGCTCCAGACTAAGGCTCTTAAAGTACATGCATACATGCAGCAAGACTCATGGTATCTAGTCTATGTACTCACTGATGAGTCCAGTGTTTCTAGTAGACGAAAGGTTGAACTAAAAGTTTGCAACACCCCAGGCTTAGTTTTATTAGGAAAAAAATGACTCAAATTTAAAGTAAATTATTTTCTTAATGCACATCAGTGACAAGGAGTTTTGCTGCATTTAAAGCTTGGTGATAGGACTCTTGTGTAGTGTGTGTGTGACATTCAGTTCAATCAGAAAATAAAGGTGGAGAAATTTAACCATTGTGTGTATGTGTTTTTTTATGTGTGTGTGTGTGTGTGTGTGTGTGTGTGTGAGAGAGAGAGAGAGAGAGAGAGAGAGAGAGAGAGAATCTGTTCTACTTCCCCAGATGATTATATTAGCCTCTCAACTCATAACTGTTGGAATTTTCCCCCTATCATTTCCCATGATCTGTGGAACAGCTTCAAGCTTCTACATATTGTCATTCTGTGTCCAGTGGAGAATTCTGGCCTTGTCTGATATCAAGCTGAAAGTGCCTGCTCCTCCCCTGGAAGGTCCAGGCTATGTCAGTCCCAGCAAAAAAGGGTGGAACAATGGACAGAATCCGTGCCACAAGATATCTTGGAGAGGGAAGAGAAAGAATTTTCTCCTCCACCAGCAAGTGTTACAACTCTCTTAGCTAAGCAACCAGGATGTTACCCTGTCCCTCTGTCATTAAAAGAAGGGTTACTGCTCCTTTAGCTGAGCTGCCAGTGCTGGGCTGGGCAGCTTCAAGGAGCTTGGACCTCCTGGACTGAGCCACGTGACTTTGGGAGTGTGACTTGGTTTGGTGTATCTGGGGACTGTTTCAGGGACAGCTAGCAGCAGACCATTACCACATATGAGGACTATGGTGAGCTGTGAGTGTTCAGGAGAAATGGCATAAATTCAGTTCCTAGGCAAGCTTTGGAAACAGCTGCTGGGGGTGGCTGCAATGACAAAGCAGGAGTTTGTGCCCCAGACACCCCAAAGTCAGCTCTGGCTGCCAGTGGCAGGAAGTTGGTTTAGCTAGCAGTGAGAGTGAGGTAGGCCCCTGTGCCCCAGGCAAGTCTATCTAGGCAGGCATGTCAAGCATAAGTTCTTTATGGTGGGAAGAGTGCTTCCAAAATAAACAGCTGAGTCTCAGACAGTCATGGTGGAATAATGTAGGAAGAGAGTTTATATTGTGAATCAGGGACATTATAAACCTTTGTGCAGTGGAGATGAATATGTTTCATTTGCTGGGCATGGTCCTATCATAAGAAAGGGAACACTGTACCTAATTATCTCATGAGCATCAGGGGTTGGGGAAGAACTTCAGGTATGGTTAGAGGCGTGGAAAAAAAGGTCATTGGTTGAAAACCAAAGCAATGAGAGGTCTCATTAGCATGCAGAAGTACCTCTAAGAATTCCCGGGTGTTCATTGGGCAGGTTTCTTATCAGGAAGAGGTTGGGGCTGTAAGTTTCCTGAGGGTTATGTTACACTCCTTAGAGGAACTGGGGTTTCTCTAGATCAGGTGTAAGAGGGAGTCTTTCATTTAGCATAGAGCTCAGGGGCTTTCCAGTAATGCCAGACTTTGACTTTACCAGCAGACATTCTCCATAACATATGTCAGTTAAGGCTAAAAGAAATCTGGCTAACATGTTATCCCCTATTCCCCAATTACTCATAAGCCTCAGCTAAACCACCTGCTAGTGTTCAGCTGTTATTACTTGTTAAGCTGATCATCCTGGTCACTTCAGGACTTCCTGTGTAAATTTGACTTCCATCAAGCATGAACTCTCCATGACTCAATTTCTTCCCTATCCTGAAACACTGATTTGCTTCCTGAAATCCCCAGGCTTTTGCCACACCTTGCAGTTTATATATTACTATCACATCTTGCCCTTCAGAAATTAAGTTCCTCAAAAGTAAGAAAATGAATGTATTTTACTTTATTACATTACTTATTGTACTTTATTAAGTACTTATTGTACATAATGTTTTATTCTTTTTTGTCCTTTATTGTTCAATTAAGTATACAAATGAATGTATTGAGTTTGGGATTAAGTTATCAATGGTGAAATGAACTCACTAGCATTTTTCATCTAACCAAAAGTAAATTTAAGAAGGCATCACTGGGCTGTGATAGGTATTCTCTGCCAACGAAATGAGCTAATTCAAGCCAAACTAAAGTATATAGAGGCAGGTTGATATTCAAACCTCTGCATACATCAGTTAAGGAGGCAGCTCTTGGGCAGTTTCACTGTTCTCACAGGAGGAGGTCAGGAGAGTAGCTGTGCAGATATGGAGAGAGAAAAGCAGAGTGAGAGGAGGGAGAAATGCAGAGCGAGAGAACCAAAATGTCTGGATTATACAGTGAAGAGCCCTCTGGGGAGGGGCTGGAAATTTCAGGTAGGGACTGAGGGATGCTGGGAGAACCAGGAGGCCAGGTCTGGTTTGGTATGTTAAGTAGGTACCCCAGCCGCTTGTCCTGGGTCTGAATTTCAACACCCCAGCCTTTTACTGATAATAAATGAATAAAGGGGGCGTTATTGTCTATGAATAGTTCCTGCTGACATTGGGACATTGGTATTGGGGGTGGGTGACAAAAATCTGGAATGTTGGCCTAGTCTGGAAAGAGCAGGCTGTTTTACTTGTTGTCCAGGCTATGGGACCATCTGGGGATACCTGCTTTTGAAGCTGTGCTGGATGCAGATTTTGAAGAAACATCTACACTTGACAGGATGCTAGAATAGATATATATGTTAGGGGTAGAAGATAAAGTTAAGGAATTTAGTAAGAAAAATATTTTTATTGGGTGTACATTTGAAATTTAGACCCATGGTCTAGGTAATTGGAGGGGGAGGGGTTCCTAGGAAGGCAATAGGGCAATAGATCCCCTCGCAGGAATAGGCACGTGGGGAGGAAAACAGGCTGTTGATTGACAGTATTTATCTGGAGTCCATTTGACCTGTGAAAGGTAGATTCGTGTAGATTCCCCAAAACTTGCAAGAAACTTTTTAAGTTTACAAAAAGAGGTAACTTTTAGATATGTTAGTATTACCAATTTGTAATATGTACTGAAATCCACATTGTAGAAAGAGCAGTAGAATCACTCCTTTGAGTCATAGCAAAAGCTACAATAAAGTGATTTTAATTAAAAGCATTAATAATTTGTCCTCTATCCAGAAGACTGGGTGTATATAATTTTTTTCCTAGCACAATGAGAAGCACTTTCAAATCTATGCTAAAGATATTTAAAATCTTGAACTTGTGACTATGAAGTGTATCATATAGGGGAAGGCTTAACCAGAGTTGGTCTAATAACTTATCAGAACTTCATTGATTAATGTTAAAGCTCTGAACTTTGAAGTCTTAATACAACAGTAGCATAGTGAGGGGAAGAAATCTGAAGCATTTTTTATTTCTTTTATATACCTGAAATCACTTTCTTATCACCATTTAAGTTTTTACAACCTCCAGCCTTCATAACTTGCATTTACCACCCTTAAAACATCTTCTTAGACCCTCAAACACTTTCTTAGCTCTTTGAAACTTAAGCTTCCATATCCTCAGACCTTACATAAACTTTACACTTTTTTTTTAAATTCAATTATTTACTGCCATGAGACACTCAGGGTTTGATTACTGGGAGCAGTCACTTGTAAGGTGAGTTTCTATAGATAAAAGTTACTTCTTTCACTAGTCTTCAAACCTATATGAGATCTGAGAAGGATAAATTTTACCAGAGTAAGCAGGAAGTGCAGACCCAGCAGCTTCCAAGCCTACTAAATTGACCAGCTACCTGATCCCCAGGTTCCTCTGTGGTCTGCAGGGCACCGTGGGAGAGGCAGTTTTTGACCATCAGGCCCCGAAAATGGGAGGCTTTTTCTGTGAAGGAGGAACATGGGAAAGACTGACCTCACCTTGTCTTAAGCAACATGCAACAATCAATTCTCCAGTGTCCTGTTAGTCCACAGTTCAAGCCAGGCCCTAGTAGCAGGCAAGACATTGGGCAGCATTGCCCAGTGGTTAGTATACTACAATCCAGATGGAGTTCTTTGTCATTATGCCCCTTTCTTCTTGGAGACCTAGCGGGACTGGTCACTGTTAGGATCTGGGAGTCTTTGTCATGGTAAGTTTAGACATCTTAAATGTCAGATTCAGCAGATTCTCCAACAGGTTCGTGGGGTAGTACTTATCAAGCATATCTGAGTTAAACAATCTCTGTATGTTTTTAGCTATTGACTTTAAAGTATACCTTGCAAACATAAAGCAGGAAGCTAAACAAAGCTTATTCCTATAAATAAATTGCATTAGTTCCTAGCATGACTTCAAATATATTTCTGAATACAATAAAAGATGTGATTATTTATGAGGTGGATGATTACCAACTTTCTTTTCTTAATTATCCTTAACAGTTTACAATGATTTAGTAGCTTTCATGAAACTAACACTTTAGGTTCCATCCCTGTTAGGTTTATTCCTGTTGGGATTCAGACCCAGGACAAGCAGCTGGGCTGCCTATTTAACATACCAAAGCAGACCTGAGTCCCAGCATCCTTCAGTCCCTACCTGAACTTTCCAGCTGAGCTTCCTCACCCAGAGGCTCTTCACTACATAATCCAGACATTTTGATCATCCCCTCCCCTCCCCTCCCCTTCCCTCCTCTCTGCTTCCCTCCCCTCCCCTCTGCTTCCCTCCCCTCCCTACTTGCCTTTAGATACTTAATACTTGAATTGGCTCCTTTCCTCAGCAAAGAATACCTATCATCTGGTGCTGAGACACAGGGAGTTCAGCACCTCAGCCTGGCAGGCCAGGCCAAGGTGTGGGGATGGTGAGGGTGGGGGGAGGGGGAGTGGAGAGGTTGGGTTCCTTTCTCTTCTCTTTCTCTCTCTCTGATGCAATTGATTTTGAACTAAGTGAGCAACCATTTCTCAGTAGTTGTGAAGCAACAGGTTCATCTTTTTGGTCTAATGATCCTGGGACAGATAAAAATAGATGGGATCAAATATACAAGTTCAATAATTACTAGTGGTAAGTCTACAGGGATTTCTACTAGCCTGACTTCAGGGTCCTTCAGGGTCCTTAGTTGTTTACATCATCAGCCGTGGCCAGGTACGCCACATTTGGCAGAATAAAAGCTCCAACCAACATCCTTCACAGTCTCTTTTGCTCTCTTTTGGTTTTTTCCCATCTCTCTTTCCCTCTCCCTTTTACCCTCTCTCTTTTTCTCTCTCTCTCCATGGCTTTGCTCTTAATTTCCTACCTTAATAAACATATAAACATTAAACCAGACCTGTTGTGTGACATGGGATGATTTACCCTCCACAATATCATAAAATCTGGTGGTGTGACTGTAAGGAATGGAAATTTTTAAAAGACCCCCCCACCCCCGGCAGACAGAGTGGAGCCAGGCCAGCTATGTTCCAGGAACTTAGCTGACCGTAAAAAGGTGGAACCAAGAATGAAGGTCAGTCAGGACATGGGCCTCAGGCTCTAGGAACTAGCTGATCACAAAGCAGATGGTGAAGTAAGATTAAATTCATTCCTGAGAAAAACAAGTATAGAGTGTTTCCCACATGACTAACTAAATAACGGGCTGATACTTTTCACTTGTATTTCCCCTTACCCCCTTGGTTTGTGTTTTTTTTCTTTAAATACCCTATTCTACCCCAGCTTGGAGTCGAAACTCCTCTACCGTGCATGGGATACGAGTTTCGTCCTCGGCGCACTGATCCTGAAATAAACCTCTTGCAGATTGCATCAAGATGGTCTCTTGCGAGTATTTGGGTGTCCGTGATATCTCAAGTCTCAGGTGAGGGACTTCCCTCTCCTGGGTCTTTCATGACCTGAAGCAATATCATAACACTAGTTTTATTGAAAACATTATTTTTTGGAAGGAAATGATATCTTTGGATCTCCTCTCTCAAATGATCACTGAGGTAATTGAACTTAACATTAGCCACAAAAGTCAGATCCTAATTGCTGTTTTTATTTTGTTACAAAAGTCACAGACTTCTATAAAAGTTTTAATGGCTAAAAAATTTAAATGCTCAGCATGAATCAGAGTATGGATATTGTCTGTGTCTACTCCTAGTGCATCTAAGTCTAACACAATGACTAACTTTGGAAGATACAGCACTGATTTTAGTATTAGCATAAACAATTGCATTTTGTTATAGAGATATGAAAGACCAAAACACCAAATTTATTGTAATCATAGCCAGGAGCTCTGACTTAACAGAGTCCTGATTTATAGAAATCCTGTAATTCATGTTTTTTCCTAAGAGTGAGTACATTTTAAAATACAAGTGTAATGTGCAAACTGGCTTGTAGTTGTCTATCCCTGAGAAACCTTTGGTGGCCTGAACCCATATCCACAAGGATCAGCTGCTGTTAGCATGCACCTTTCATTGTAAATGTGAAGAGAATATCTACAAGGCTTTGAATTCACAGAATTCAATATAGATTCTCTCTCTTTTGTTGATGTAACAACTATAGAAAAAGAGGCCATGGATTTGAAAGAGAGCAAGGTATATGGGAAGTGTTGGAGGGCAGAAAGGGAAGGGGGAATGATGTAATTATAATCTCAAAAAATAAATAATTTAGAAAAGATTGTATGGTGTAATTTGATACATAAATACAATTGCACATGACTACATTCTTAGCACTTCAGAGGCAGAATCAGGAAGATCACAGAAGGTTTGGGGCAAGCCTGCCGTACACAGTGAGCTCCATGCTAGTCAGGGCTACATAGCCAGATGTTGTCTCATACAAACTGCCATCAGCGTCAACAAGAGCTCACCGTAAGTGACTTCCTCATTATTTAGTTTTCCATTCAGCATTTTTCCTGCCTGGCCCCCTCCTCCCCAACCCCCATCAATGCTGTCCTTTCCTTACACACTTTTTTATGTCATAACAGGACATCTCTCACCCTCATCTCAAGGGAATCCCCCTCCAACCTGGCTTCCTGAGTGCAAAGTTACAGGTGTGTGTCACTGCCAATGGTTTATATGTCATTGTTAAAGGCTGAAAATAGCATGATCTGTGCCAAAAACTAAAAAACCTGCTTTGGAGAGATAGCTATATGGTTAAGAGCACTTGCTTTTCCAGAAGATCCAGGTTTGATTCCCAGCATCCACATGACAGATCAAAATCTTCTCTAACTTCAGTGCTAGAGGATCTAATGGCCTCTTCTGGCCTCCAAGGGCACTGTACACATGTGGTGTATTGTTAGTGTCCAGAACTTGCTAAGGAAAATACTCTAGACTCAAATAGTATGCAAACAACAAAGAGCATTTATTCTGGAGAAATCCAGCATTCAGGGATTTCCATTTAGGTAAAAATGGTGACCCCGAGGTGAGCTTGAAGACTCTTTTTAAAGACACTCAGGGGAATTTCAAGGTGGGTTAATTTACCTTCAACATGATTGGAGCATTCAAACTAAAAAAGCACAGACAAACTTTGGAAAAAGCTCAGGTGCCTTCGGCCTAGTTAGTCAACAATCATGAGTTGATCATAAGACAGGAGGGGTATTCAAACTAGCAGTTAAGTAATTATAAACAATCTTATTGTTCTCAAGCCAGATGACTAAGCTAACTCTTATTGGCTGCCCATTTCTGCAGTTTTTCTAGTAACTGCTAAGCCCATTTCTGAGAAATGGGAACCTTAGGCCTGTTCTAATTTAATAAGGAACTCAAGCCGATCATGGAGTTAGCCTGGCCCAAGGTTAAGCCTCTTTGAGGCCTCAGGGTCCTTCAGGGGTCTCAATTAGGGGTCCCTCCAGGGCCCTTCAGGATAGACACACATGCTGGCAAAACATTCATCTACATAAAGTAGCAATAAAGGTTAAAAAACACAAAAAAAATCTGAAGGAAAGTCAGAAATAGACAGTACGGTAAGATCTGTCATTATCATTATTTTTCAGGTTCTCTGAGCTATGTGCTCAGATAGGAGATGAAGGGGCTTAAAAGCTTAGCAATTGTTCTAATGATTTTTAAATATACAAATAGATCTGTGGACCAGGCAGTTAGTTCAATGTTTAGAGTGCTTGCCTAACATGCACAAAGCTCTGTGTTCAAGTTCTACCAGTAAATAAACTGTGCCTGGTGGCACATGCCTATAATCCTAGCAAGCAAGATTCAGAGCAGGAGTATCAGAGACTCAAGCTCATTCAGAACCTTGGTGAGTTTGAGTCCAGCTTCAGCTATAGAAGATCCTATCAGATCTTCTATACATACATATATATACATATATGTATAATATAATATATATATATAAACTATATAAACATAAACTCTATATATAAACAGATGATGATTAGCGATAGATGATAACTTACTTATGTAATTTTAATGATAATTTTAAAGCCACCTGTTTTATTGACTTTTTTTCCCCTCCTGGTCTTGTTGTTTCAGAACTATTATTGTTGTTATTACTGTTATTATTGTACTGGCTATTTAACCTAGAACCTTAAACATGCTATCCTTCTCAACTATACTCTCTCTTTTTTGGTTTAGTTCTCTAACCTGATTCAAGTCTCAAGGTACCCTGAGAGAGGTACCTTGTTAAAGTTGTACAAGATATACAACACAGACAGATTGCAAGATCTCATACAGTCATAGTAGCATTGAGATTAGAAGCAGCCCTCCAGTAGTACAAATAAAGTATCACGAACTCTGCCACTCAGGAACCACTTGACCACTTGGTTTAGGGAGACCTGTGGCTGCCACTCTTGGCCTAGGGTTTCTTCTTGGTTCAGTGTGCCCTGTCGCCTTTCTTGGAGTGTTTCCAGCTCACAGACTGCCTTGTTTTCCTTTGATAGCTGCCATTGTGCATTCCATTCCTTTGGTTCTCTCCTACCCTAGTCTGACTTTTGTTATCCCCAGTTGCCTTCTCGTTGACACTGTTCAGAAGGGAACTATTATTCTTTGTATTCTTATAAATATAAGATATTTCATCAATGGGCATGTTGGCACACACCTTTAATCCCAGCACTTGGGAGGCAGAGGCACTGTGAGTTCAAGGCCAGTCTGGTCTACAGAGTCATTTCCAGGTCAGCCAGGGCTGTTACACAGAGAAACTCTGTCTCGAGAAAACAAAAACAAAAAACAAAAAAGAAGAAAATCAAAACGAGATATCCTTTTTTTTTTTTAAGTGAAGTGGGTACTCACACATGCTCTTGCTTGAGTTCTGCCATTGAATATTCTGAATGTTGTATATCTGAGCTTGTGTTTTTCTGCTAGTTTTATCAGCTTCAGACAGAAGGGTGTTAAAAATCCACTGTGCTGATAATGAAATTTCTTCCTATGATTTGCCTAGTGAAGTTTTATTTTTAGTCTATGTTGTCAGTTACAGGTCATAGTATCAATTCCCTGGTGATTCCCTAATGAATATTTTTTTTGCTTTAAAGTTTAATTTTCTCATATCAATATTGTTTATGATGATCAATTTAATGCATCAACTGTGCTGGTGTTTTTGCAAGAGGTTGGCATTCAAACTTTTGTGTTTACATTTATCCATTTTTGTGTGTGTGTACTTGTACACACCTGGCTGCATACACTCAAGCAACACCTCCTTGGGGAAGGGAATCTGAAACTGCCACCTTGTTAACAAAGGGATTTATTAACTATAAACTGTTATATTAGGCCAGTGGAGTAGCCGGTGACAGCCCGGGCCTTATCTGGTGACCTGACCTGTCCTGGGGATAAAGCCCTGGGCTAAGGGTGGCCTTCACCACCCCTGAAACCAAAACTCTGTTAACTGATATATTATTAATAGCTATGAACTGTTATATTAAGCCAGTGGAGCAGCTGGTGGTGGCCGAGCGGGAGGCCAGTAGCAGGACTGCCTTAGCTGGTAGCCTGAAACCTGCAGCAGCCTTTTCTCAATAATTAAACACAACAAGACCTTTTTAAAAAAATATTTATTTATTACTTCAGATTACATCTCCATAACAGTGTTCTCTTTCCACCCCTCCCACCCACTACCCCCTATTCCTTCCATCACACTCCTCTGGAGTGGAATGTCCCTACATAACAGTCCCCCATCCCATTTCATATGAGGGCCAAGAGCCTCCTCATATACTGGGGGCCTACAAGGCAGCACCACTAGGGCAAAGTGTCTCATTGACAGGAAAAAAAGCCTATGTTCATGTTCTCCTTGGTGCATTGGTTGTAGTATAGTTATCCTGTGCTATATGACTAAAATCTGACTATAAGTGAATAGATGCCATGTGCATCCTTCTGAGTCTGGGTTAGCTCACGCAGGATGAGCAAATTGCATGATTTCATTGTGGCTGATAGCTGAGTAGTATTCCATTGTGTAGATGTACCACAGTTTTTAATCCATTCTTCAGTTGAGGGACATCTGGGTTGTTTCCAGTTTCTAGCTATTACATAGATGAGGAAACTTCCTTGTGATTCAGTGAGGAATCATTTGGATGTATACTCAGAAGTGGTATGGCTGGGTCCCAAGGCAGAGCTATTCCAAGTTTTCTAAGATATTTCCAGACTAATTTCCATAGTGGTTGCACAAGCCTGGACTCCCACCAGCAATGGAGTAGGGTTCCCCTTTCTCCACACCCTCGCCAGCATGTGCTGTCATTTGAGCTTTTGATCTTAGCCATTCTGACAGGTGTGAGATGGAATCTCAGAGTCTTGAGTTTCACTTTTCTGATGACTAAGGCTATTGAGCATTTCTTCAAGTGTCTCTCAGCCATTAGGGATTCCTCCTTTGTGAATTCTGTTTAGCTCTGTTCCCCATTTTTTTTTTGTATGGATTATTTGGTTTCTTGGCATTTAATTTCTTGAGTTCTTTGTAAATTTTGGATATTAGCCCTCTGTCAGATGTGGGGTTGGTGAAGATTTTTTTCCCAATCTGTAGGCTGCCGTTTACAACAACACCTTTCTAATGTTTCAACCCTTAGTCCGTAGTTGAATCTCAATTAGCTAATGTAAGTTAGCAGACCAACTCTTGTCAACCAGCCATGTGGCTTGCTGTACCTTCAGAGCTCACAGACCTCGCAGCC
>CAJQZJ010009486.1:7180056-7215594 GCA_907164525.1 Lophiomys imhausi | reverse complement strand
CTCAGGTCTCTGAGGTGGTTGAAGAATAGACAGCTAGAGTCTCATAGTTAAATTTTGAGTTGTGTAGGAATCAAGAGGGTGTTATAGATCTAAGAAGATACTCTTAAAAGTGTGTTGCAAGTTAGTATGAATGTTGAGTCAGATATAGACCTTTAAACTCATGGAGATGGTTAGATAGTAGAATGTTAAAGTCAGGGGCCAAATATGTATAAACTGGACATTGGGAAGGTATACTGGGCCATTTAACTCTCATAAAAGTGGCATATTTATATCTGTTGTTTTGTATAATACTTACTGTTTTAAGAGAAGGAACCATCTGTTAGACTGAAAGGGGAAACTTCTGGGGGGAAGAGGGTGGAAGGGCGGGATAGGAAGGGGGAATAGGGAGGGGTTTGTGACTGAGATGTAACTTGAAGAAAAAAAAATAAAGTATTTAAAAAAAAAGAAAACAAAGTAACAGACAGCAAGCAGACCAATTAATTAACATTTATAATGCATAACATCACTCTATCATCTAATGGTTAATGTACCATATTTTCACTATCCATTCATCTGTTAATGGACATCTACTCTTCTTCTCATTTCTGGCTATTGTGAATAGAGCAGCAATGAACATGGATGAGCAAGTGCCTCTATAGTAGCATAGAGTCCTTAGAGAATATGCCCAAGAGTGGACCAACTGTATATTGAGGTAGATCTATTCTTAGCTTCCCAAGGAACAACCACTGTGATTACTCTGATTACTCTTAGTGGCTGTACAAGTTTGTACTCCCACCATGAGTATTTCCCTTATTCCACATCCTCACCAGCATGAGCTACTATGGTTTTATTGATCTTGGCCATTCTGAGTAGTGTAAGATGAAATTTCAAAATAATTTTGATTTATGTTTCCTGATGACTAAAGATATTGAATATTTCTTTAGGTGTTTCTAAGCCATTTGTGTTTCATATTTTATGAACACTCTGTTTAGTTCTGTACCCCATTTTTAAACTGGGTCATTTGTTTTCTCGATTCCAGTTTTTTTTTAGTACATTATATATTAGATATTAGCCTTCTATTGGATGTATAATTGGTTAAAAAGTCCTTTCCCATTCTGTAGCCTGTCTCCTTGCTCAAGTGATGGTGTCCTTTGCCATACAGAAGCTTTTCAGTTTCATGAGGTTCCATTTATTAATTGTTTGCTCTTTTTATTTGTTTGTTTGTTTTTTTAGTTTTTCAAGACAGGGTTTCTCTGTGAAACAGAGTCCTGGCTGACCTGGACTCACTTTGTAGTAGTATCAAACTCACAGAGTTCTGCCTGCCTTTGCCTCCTGAGTGTTGGAATTAAGGGCCCATGCCACCATCCCCTGCTGTTTTTTGTTTTTAAGACAGGATATTTTTACATAACATTGGCTCTCCTAGCACTACGTAGACCAGATTAGACTGGAATGCACAAAGATCTACCATCCTCTGCCTCCTGAGTGTTAGGATTAAAAGTGCATGTAACACTGTCTGGCCCCATCAATTATTTTCTTAGTGCCTGTTCTAATAGAAGTTCTGTTAAGAACATCTTTTCCTGTGCTAGTGAGTTCAAGATTATCCCCTGCTTTCTCTTCTATCAGGTTCAGTGTATGTTGTTTTAGTTGATGTCCTTGATCCACTTGGACTTGTGTTTTGAGGAGGGTAATAGACATCTGTTTGCATTCTTCTGCAGTCAGCCATTTATTTTGACCAGCACCATTTGTTGAAAATGTTGTCTTTTTTCTTGTCTGTACTTTTGGCTTCTTTGTTAAAAAAAATCAGATATGAATAGGTCTGTGGACTTATGTCTCAATCTTCATTTCGATTTCATTGGTCAACATTTCAGTTTTTATGTCAATACCATGCTGTTTTTATTGCAATAGCTCTGTAATACACCTCGAAATTGGGGATAGTGATACCTCAAGCAGTTCTTTTGTTATTCAGGATTGTTTTAGCTATCCCATGGTTTCTTTTTTCGTGTTTGTTTCTATGAGAAGTGAAAGATTATTTTTGCAATTTCTAGATTCTGTTGGAATTTTTTTTTTTTTTTTTTTTTTTAGGTTTTTTGAGACAGGGTTTCTCTGTGTAACAGTGCTGGCTGTCCTGAAACTCACTCTGTAGACCAGGCTGGCCTTGACCTCACAGAAATCTGCCTGCCTCTGTCTCCCAAGGGCTGGGATTAAATGCATGTGCCACCACACCTGGCTGTTACAGATAGTTTCGAATTACTATGTGGGTGCTGGGATTTGAACCCAGGTCCTTTGGAAGAGCAGCCAGTGCTCTTAACCACTGAGCCATCTCTCTAGCCCCTTGTGTTGGAATTTTGATATAGGTTGTTTTTGGTAGAATAGCCATTTTCACAATACCAATCTTACTGATCCATGATCATGGGAGATCTTTCCATTTTCTGATGTCTTCTTTAATTTCTTTCTTCAATGCCTTAAGGTTTTTATTTAATTATGGATTTAAACTTCATTTGTGCCAGTCACACTTTGGGTATGCTGCAGCTACGTTAGGTAGTGTTTACTTTTTTATACTGTGCATATTATAGAACATTTCTATCACACTTGGAATCTCAATGGATAAAGAGGTGATAAGCTTATTGTAATATTATTCATACACCCCAAATGGAGCTATGAGGGAGACTGCTCTATATTGTAGAATTTGGAATTACCAGTCTAGAATTCTGTAAGTTTCTTTCTGTAAGTCCCAGTCCTGTAATAAACAGTGACCAACTTGGGGAACATTGCTTATAGTAAAGATGGTGTGGGGTCTATCCCTGTTCACATACTCTAGGTCTGGACTATGCCCAGAGTACTTTGGAGCCCAAGGAACTATTGTTATCTTGCTGCAGATGAGCACTGAGGGACTATTTTCTTTGTAACAGTGAAATCCTTACCATTTACCCCTTGTTTTTGGGACAGGCTTTCACTGTGTTGCCCAGACTGGCCTGGAGCCTCTGTGCTCAGGTGGGGGCACTAGGTCATGCTATCACACCTGACACTGAAACATGCTTTCCTTTTATTTATTTATTTAAAAATTCATTTTTATTTCATGTATTTTTCTTGCATGTATGTGCACCACCTGTGTGTGTCGTGCCAGTGGAGTCTAGAAAAGTGTGCTGGATCCCCTGTAACTGGAGTTATGGACAGTTGTAAGCCACTATGTACAGGAATGCTGAGTACTAAGTCTAGGTTTTCAGCAAAGTCAGCAAGGACTCTTAACCACTTGGCCTTCTTTTCTTTCCTTTCCCTTTAGTGTGTGTGTGTGTGTGTGTGTGTGTGATGGGGACTGAGGCCAGGGCCTTGAGCATGCTAGGCTGGAGACCTACAGCAGATCTGTGACCCAACTACAGGAAGCTGACATTTTGGATGATTTAAGGAGGAAACACAGAGCCAGGGCGTTTTCACTTGAGGCCAGGTTGCAAAGTTTGAGCACCACCCTGATTGGCCTGTTGCCTTTGTCCTTCCTTTGAAGCTTTGACTTTTCCAACCTCCTTGCCAGACAGGTCTGAGTCTCATCTGAACTAACTGGTTAAGTGAAGATGGTGAAGATCCGCCTTGAGCCTGTAGCACAAGTAGCTGTCAGATGTAGGTTGAAACTGACTAGAACAGCACCAGGAAGGAACACTCATGCCAGCCACCCTCTTCCTCCTTACATCCTGCATTTGGGCGTAACAGAAATCCGAGAGTGATTTCTCTTTATACATGAGGCAGGCAGGGATGATTCATTCTTACACAGATGAGCTCACTGCAGGGAAAGATTTGTCTCTTTGAAAGAAAAGTTGAAAATATCTTATCCTTTGTTTGTCACTTCAATATCTCTCAGCACTGGTAATAGATAGAAGAAAGTTTTCCTCCATTAGTTTTTCATTTTCAGTAATGTTACCTATCTATTCTCACATTCACCACAGATTGGATTGAGTCATGTTTCAGATGCTTACATTTTTGCCATTTTGAATTTTTTGATTTATTACTTTTATTGTATGGGTGAGTACTCTGCTTACTCATAAGTGTACAATGTGAATGCAATGCCTTCAGAGGATGGAAGGGGTCATGGGATTCTCTGGAACTACACTAAGGACAGTGGAGTCACCATGTGGGTACTGGAGAACCAACCTGGGTTCTCTGTAACAGCACTCTGTTGCTGAGTCATCTCTTCAGCCCCTTAAACTACTTTAAAAACATATTTTAGTTTTGATTATGCATTCTCTGTGTGGGAATGAGCACCCAAGTGTGTCAGATTCCCCAGAGCTGGACTACATGAATTTTGGGGATGCCAGGTATGGGTACTGTACCTTCTCTGACCCATCTTTCCAGTCCCTGAACCATTTTTTAAAAAAGTTTTTATGTATTTGCATTCATGTATGTCTGTGCACTGTTTGTATGCAGTGCCAGAGGAGGCCAGAATAGAGCAACAGATTCCCTGGAACTGGAGTTACAGATGGCCGTGTGCTGCCATGTGGGAAGCAAATCCGGTTTTCTGGAAGGGCAACCAGTGCTTTTAACCGTGGAGCCATTGTTCTAGCTCCAGCTTAAATGTTATTAAAACATTTTTGTTTTAATTGAGGCTTTGTGTTTATCAGGCCTGGTGGTGAGTGCCTGGGACCGTAGCACTTGGGAGGTAGGCACGAATGTAGCGGTTTTAGCCTATTATCAAATCAAAGCTAGCCTGGGCTACATGTGGTAGGGTCAAAACGCATATCTCCCCCATCTCAAAACAGGATTTCATCGTGTAGCCCAGGCTAACCTGAAAATCAGGAATCACCTGCCTCTGCTTCCTGAGTGAGTATTGGGATTACCTGTAAAACCACGCCCAGCGTGGATATTTCTGTTTTCCTATGACTTGGTATACTCATGAAGTCAAAGTCTTTGTGTTTCCCATTGGGGTCCTGTCATGGGAACTGAGATTGCATTTTTACCAAATAAACATTTTTTTTCCTTTTTGACACTTCTATGTTCCTCAAGAACATGACGTCATGTAAACATTTTTTTTTCCTTTTTGACACTTCTACGTTCCTCAAGAACATGACGTCATGTCCCGTACAGGGATATACAGGGCATAGGATAGAGCCATGTCCCTGTTCTCAGAAATGTATTCAGCAAGAGAAACAAATAATTCAGGCATTGTTAAGTCACAAAAAAGGAAAAACCTACATATTTTGTTTTCGAATTTGAATTTTATTAATCTTCAAATTTTACATATGTTAGCATGATGGCTACGGCATTTGTTTATAACAAGCGCATTAATTTTAGCATGGCGATGTGGATTTATGAACAACTGCAGTTCTCTAATATGCTTTATCAGGGTGTGTTAGAACTAAGGGAGAATGCTCTTGTGCAACTCTGGAAGGGGGAACGGGAAGGGGTGGCGTGGTGGCAAAAGCCTTTAATTCCAGCAGAGGCAGACAGATCTCTGTGTGAGATCAAGCCAGTCTGGTCTACAAAGCCAGTCCAGGAAAGCCAAGGCTATTAAGAAGAGAAACCCTGTCTCCAAAAAGCAAACAAAACAAAACATCAACAAAAAGAAAGTCTTTCTACAAATTGCAGTAGCCTAACCTACAGATGGCAGCCAAATAGAGGCGGGGCTCCGGCAGGGTGTACCGCCCAGCCCGCTCCGAACTACAGTTCCCAGAAGGCCTCGCGAGCCCTGGAGGGAAGCGGGGCGGTAGCAGGAAAGGCGCGAGCGAGCGGAGGCGGCGGCCGGGTCCCACCCTGGCGCGGTCGGCCTGGTAGCCGTCGGTACCGCGGACTGACTCGGCTTAGCACCGTAGCGTTCCCGAGCGCCGGCCGCGGCGAGCTCGCTCCTTGGCCTGCGGGTCCGGCCGGTGCCGGGATGTAGGGCGCGGGTCGCGGAGGCCGCGGGCGCGGCGGGGGCTTCTCGGAGGCCGCGCCGAGGATGGAGAGAGCGATGGAGCAGCTCAACCGTCTGACGCGCTCGCTGCGCCGCGCGCGCACCGTGGAGCTGCCGGAGGGTGAGGCGCCCCGAGAACGCGCACCTCACTTTTCTGAGGCTGGCGGGCGGTGGGAGTCCTCGGGAGGCGCGGGGGCGCGGCCGGTGTGGGCGGGGATCAGGCTACCCAGTGGATGGAGTTCGGTCCGAGAGGAAATGCCGGCACCCGGCAAGGGTGCGGTGGCGCGCCTTTCGCAGGCGCGGGCGCGGGTCTCCGTGTTTACTTAAGCTGCAGAGTGCGGTGTGCCGGCTAGTATTTTTTTTTTTTTTTTAAATACGGGCGCTGCTCTGTTTTGGCAATTGACAAAGGTTGTCACACAGCAGACAGGTATTTCTGAAGCTCTGTTGCTGTAGGAAGCATTCCTTTTGTAGGCGTTCTTGTCTTTATCATCTAGTCATGAGGACTTGTGTTGAGTGGGCTGGGTGAGAACTAGGGTGAATTCACACAGAGGCGTAAAAGCTCTGTTCCGGATTTTTGCTTTGGAGAGCTCCAAATAAAGGCGGAGGGGGGGGGGAGCAAATTGCTTGCTGCCTTGTGAAGTTGGACGTTTTAGTGGCAGTGGGAGGTGGTAGTTACGTTTGTCTCCTAGGCTGACTGCAAACGTGAGAGCCTCCTGCTTTCAGCCTTCCAGGTATTGGGATTCCAGGCATTCACCTACCATGTCCTGCTTAGTTTGTTTTATTTTATTTCCCCCCCAAACTTTTAGTTAGCTAGGGAAAGTGTTGAAAGAAACGTGGCGTTGGCGAGTTTGGGGATTTTTTTTGAAAAGTTTTATTCTTTATGATTCTGAGGAGAAAAAAATTGTGGCAGCTATTTCTCAAAAATAATTTTGTATTTGTTACTTTGCTAGAATGAAGCAGTTGATTTAGAATAATCCTAATTTGAGTAAGTAAACTTCAGCTTCAACGTTTTCTCGATTTCCAGCTGTGAATCTTTTCACTAAGGGCTCTCATTATTTTCTGAAGTCATGCTGTTGATGACAGTTGGTGAAGGCTGTGTGTGTAGTTTGTTGACATTGCTATTTGTATTGCTAACTTGCATCCAGTATTTTGCATAAATATGATATAGAAGGCTTTGAGAATATTTCCTGGTTTTAAAAATTAGTATGTTTTCCTTGTACAAATTTTTGATAATAAAAATAAAGAAATATCTGCCATTCCAACCCCAGTAGTAAACGACGTTAGCATTTTCTTTACTTAACATATTGCATACAGACAGTATTTTGTATTTAGAAAACATTACAGATGTGTATCCACAAATATATTTAATGATTTGGCAGGATTTAATAGGATGAATGAAACAAAGCTTGCATGTGATTTTATTTTATTTTATTTTACTGATTTTATGATTTTATGAGCTGTGTTCTTAAGACAGTCTTCTGCTTCCTTAGGGTTCATTCCTAGAAGATGAGCAAGACTTAGTCTTCTGCTTCCTTAGGATTCATTCCTAGAAGATGAGCAGGATTTAATTATATAATCAACATTTTTAAGACTTAAATTATCAGTTTCTTAACCTATTTTTTGGGAGGTTCTAGTCAGCAGTCTGAGTGCTTGGAATGTTGAATATTACAATTAAAAATAAAATGTTTACCCTGTTGCTAGGCAAAAATGGCATATTGCTTACATCTTTTCTTTGATTACAAATTTTCATTTGGTTACAATGAATGCATTCATTTTGTTCTTTGAATTATTGTTTTGATGAATCTTTGAATTCCCTTAGTTTGGCTCTTTCAGGTAGATCATGTCCAGTGACTTCTAAAAATACAAATTGTTGTGGTTACATTTTAAGGCTGAACAGGGCCTGGTGAGATGGGTCCGTCAGTGTGTGAAGGTCCTCAGTAACCTGGATATCTGACTTTGATCCCTAGACCTCATGTAGAGTGGGCAGAGGAACTGACTCCACAAAGTGGTCCTCTGGCCTCTATGTGTGTGCTTTGGAACACACTGATAATAAAAAGGCTGAACAGAAGCGCTAAGATCTTTCTAAAGTTAAGAAATTAAAATTTTTGCATTGTTAGAATTTAGCAGTCCATAAGTGTCTAATTAGAATTGTTAAGTTTGTTTCTAATCAGCCTTCACCCTAAAATTAACTTTGCCGCATAGCATGAATATGTAGATACTTGTTTGACTATCTGTGATATTGAGAGATACCCTTATATTACTACTAAGTATTGGAGAGTATGTTATTGAGTCATCCCATGCAGAGCTAACAGAAAGTTTTGTGAAAGAAAAAGAGGGGAAGGCAAAGAAATCATGTCAGAGGTATGACTTCTCAGTGAACTTTAGAAGGGTCATGTATATTGTGCCCTATGTGAAGAAAACTGTTAGATTTACATTGAAGGTAGTTTGGTTAATGGAATAGAGTTTGAATGCAGTTTAGCATATTTATTTGAATTGTGATCAGGATAACTGCCAGCTTTTAAAACAACACATCTTTCCCCTTTTGTGGTTGTTGCTGGACCAGCAGCCATCAAATTGAAGTTCAGTCCCATTGTGACTTCCGACCAAAACAGGAATTGTAAAAGGCATCTTTTCACATTTGGAGGAAAGTCTTGTCTATCCCTCTTTTCAAAGAGCCGAGTAGAGGTATGATGTTTTATCTGTGCCCATTTGAAAGGATGGTGAAGTTCAGGCTGTATGAGGACATTATAACGGCAAGCAGATTGGCAATGTAACTGGGCATACAGGAAGGGTGCAGTGAGGAAAGCTAACAGCATTACTGTCTGGGGAGTCACTCACCCGAGCAAGGTGCTTATCACCAGGCTCAAGCTGGACCAATACTCCAGAAAAGTCCTGGAACATAAAGCCAAGTCTTGCCAAGTAGTAAAGGAAAAGCCAAATACAAGGAAGGAGTGAGAATAGAGGAATCTCATAGACAAATTATTAAAGACTGCTTAAGTGAAAAATATCTTAGGTTTGAAGAGAAAATAAACATACAGTGAATAGGAGCACTTTGTTCATTATGGTTTTCTGTTGAATAGTTTAGTTCTAAAACCATATTAATAAAAGTGGCCAACCTATCTGATTTTCTCATCCCTTAGAAAGTGTTTTATCTTTGTGAATGTGGAGAAGGAAGTACCTGAGAGCAAATATTCTTAGTATAATATTTCTTAGTTGTTTTAAGATTTTAAAATAAAAATTATTTTACGCATATGGTGTTTTTGTCTGAATGTCTGTATGTGCAACACTTTTGTGCCTGTGGAGGATAGAAGAGGATGTCAGATCCCTTGGAACTAGAGTTAGTGATAGTTGTGAGCTGCCCTGTAGGTGCTAGAAATTGAGCCTGTATCCTCTGGAAGAACAACCCCTTCTTAGTCTGTTATTTTAACATTATGGTTATTATTTTTATTATCCTTACATTTAGTGTTTGTGATCTATCATCTGTCTGTTCATCTCTTGCTATCTTGTTTTGAGAGAGATAGGGTTACTATATGTAACCCTGGATGTCCTGGGAGTCTTTGTAGACCAAACTGGCCTCAAACTCAACAGATATTATCTACCTTCTTCTGCCTCCTTAGTGATGAATGGGAGTAAAGGTGTGAGCTACCATGCTTGGCTGTGATCTATATTTTTGTAAGGTTGGATGTAACTTAAAAATATTAGATCCGTATCTAAATTTTAATATAAATAAAAGCTTTATAAATATAATTACTACAAACCTTTTGATGCTCACCAGTGCTGACTTAAGTTGTCTGCTTTAATTTGGCTTGTTTTCTTGAGACAGGGTCATTGTGTAGCCTTTGTCAGCCAGGTACTCAAAGGCTTCAAACTCAAGGCAAATCCTCTTGACTCAGCCTTCCAAGTGCTGAGATTACAGATGTGTGCCAATGTGATAGGCTTGTACGGTCATGATTAAAACATTTAGATTCACAAATACAGGTATTACATGTTTATGACTGTTTATTATGAAGTTACTTCATTGGAATTGTCATGGCTTAGAAGGTCAGAGTGTGTAATGTGAGAGAATGCCATGATGTCAATGGAAACTTAGGATAGAATTTTCAACTTTTGATGATGACTCGTTAGCAGTTAGTGAGTTACTGAGATGCAATCAGCATTTTAAAGAAATGAATAAAATAGAGTATAGTGCATATATTAAGAAGGGAATTGTGTTGTAGATCTTTTGGTATCATGTAGAAAGAACACTGGTTATCATGTAACATGTATTGTTGGGGCTCTGGAATCAGTTGCTTAAATGCCAACATCACATGGCTGGTTTTTTAGGGGCGAAAGAGGGATCATAATGTCTGCTTTATAAGGCAATTGTGATATAAAAGATCTGTTATATGTGCTGTTTAAAGTGATGCCTTTGGTGGAGGCAGGAGGCCAGCCTTGGCAACATAGAGTACAAGGCTACTTTGTGAGACCCAATCTCACATACATCCCCAAAAGAGAGATAATAGTTTGATTATTAAAAGTATTATTTTTATTAGTGGAAGAATTCTGTCTGTATACTGAACTTGTGAATGTTTGGCTTTCATGCGTATGCTCACAAATTGTAAAATAATGAAATGGTAATAAATTTCTATATTCCCTATATATGACTAAATACATATATTTTTTAACATAATCACAATACCATTATCAACAACAATACAGTTAACAATCTTTTTTTTTTTTAAATCATTCTCAGATAGCCAGTGCATGCTTATTTTTTTTTCCTTTTCAAAATGTGTGCTGGTGCTGGGGATCAAACCCAGGCTCACGGGGCTCATGCTGTGTAAGCAGTCTACCATTGCCAGCATCTCTTTGCTTTCTTGAAGGCAGTATTCAGAGTCAACACATCATGCTTAGCTGATTCATCTCTCAAGATTTAATGTCTCAGACCTGCTGTGTTAGTCCCAGCACTTGGGAAACAGAGGCAGGTGGGTCTATATAGAGAGTTCAGGATAGCCAGGGCTATGTAGAGAGACCCTGTCTCAACAGGCAAACAAAGAAACAGACAGAGTGTGTGAATGTTATTAATAGTAATGAATTATTCACTTGAAAATGGGTAATGTTACATGTTTGTTTTTATCACAATAAGAAATTTTTGGGAGATACTTTGGTGTAAGCCTTAGTATTTTAAAGGCTAAGTAAAAATCTCTAAAATAATATACTATTAGTAATGTATCAAAATAAGTTCAGAATGTTGACTGAAAACCACATTAATGTTATGTGGCACGTGAGGTACTGACTTTGTGTGTGTGTGTGGTGTATGTGTATAACATGTACCCAAAAGCCAGAGGAAGATATGGAGTGTCTTCCTCTGTGTTCCACCCTGTTTCTGTGAGATGGAGCCTCTTCTTGGACCTGGAGGCTAGACTGGCTGGCTGGACAGCAGGGCCCTCAACTCTTGTCTGAGGGTTTCAAAGGTCCCAGGCACACTGTTTTTGTGGATGTTGGGGCTCAGAACTCAGATCCTCATGCTTGTGCAGCATCTGCTTTTGCACATGGATACGTCTACGATTCCAGCCTTGTGGATGTTGATTTTTAACTTACTTTTGAGTCATGTTGTTTGTATTTTTATCTATAAAGATAAGAACATAGGTCTTAAAACAAAAAGTACATCGTTAAGATTTTTTCTTCGTAAAGATACTCCTTTATCTGTCAGTCTCTGTGTGTGTGTCTGTGTGTGTGTGTGTGTGTGTGTCTCTGTGTGTGTGTGTGTGTGATTTATGCATGTGTGAGTGTATTCGTAAGTGTTTTTGAGTGACTGTGAGCGTCAGAAGAGGTCAGACCACTTGGAGCTAGAGTAGCTGTGAGCTGCCTGACATGGGTACTAGGATCCAGACTCTGGCTTTTCACAAGAGCAACAGGCATTCTTTAGGCCTGAGCTATCTTTCCATTCTGTTCATCTTTTTTTTTTTTTCATTTTTATATGTACTTGGTTTTGGTTGCCCTTCCCTGTACTTCTCCTGTTCCCTATCTCCTTACCCTTTATCCCTGCTTAAGCCTTAAGCCTGTCTTTCTCCAGTATTCCTCCTTTTATTTTCATATCTTATTTGTTTCTTCACCCTCCCTATTCCTGTCTCTTAAAATCTCCCTTTCCCCTCTCCTCTGCCCCCCCCCCCCGGAAGAAAGGTTTCATTCTGTAGCCCAAGCTGGCCTGGAACTCAGTGTGTCCACTCTGTAGCCCAAGCTGGCCTGGAATCAGTGTGTGGCAGTCCTCTTGAGTACTTCTTGCCGCACCCTCTGTGATTATGGGGATAGCCACCATACCTGGCATATATTTAAGATTTTAAAATTATTTTAGCACATAACTATCTTTTAACACCTTAAACTTTAAAATTGGGGTGTTAAAGTCTCCTAAATTTCTCTAACTATGCTTAATTACAATAAAACCTGTCTAAAAATACTGTGTCTCTCTAGAAATAAAATGTTACTTGTTAGAGTTACAGGAAATACTAGATCTCCAATTTTGTCCTTATACTCACAAGCTAAGCTTTTCTGTGACAGCATAGAAGGCATAAGCAGCAGAAGAGATGAGAAATTCTGTGGTGGTGTGAAATTTGCAGTGTCTTGGTGGTCTGCCTTATTGGACCTCTTCACTTTATGTATAGCTAGAAAAACCGTAATTGTTTATATCATCTGTTGCAAAAATAGGAGGTACTTTAATTCTTTTTCTGTTTATTTTTCACTCAGATAATGAAACTGCTGTTTACACATTGATGCCAATGGTTATGGCTGATCAGCACAGGTTAGGAAACTTGTTTCTTAAGTTTGTGCCATCATGCATTTTTTTTTTTTTTGTTGATTTTTGAACAGTGTTGTATTGACTGTCATTCTGTGATTAGAGAGCTGTTGGAATTACTATTGTTAAAGAGCTCTTAACTTGATTTACTATGTTTTAAAAATGTTTTTGTTGTTTACATTATTAATTCCTCTTTTTATCTTTTTTGGGGGTATAGGTCTGTTTCTGAACTACTGTCAAATTCAAAATTTGATGTCAATTATGCGTTTGGACGTGTGAAGAGAAGCTTGCTTCACATTGCAGCAAAGTAAGCCTGAAATATTTGGCATTAAGGTCCCTTCTAGAGTAAGGATGAAAGCTTTGGAGCAGCTCCTTTACAGGGGCTGTGGGGAAAGATGAGAGTTGGCAGCTAAGGATGCTGTGTCCTGTTTAGCCCTTGGTGTGCTGGGTATTCTCTTCGTAAATTGTTAGCCTTGATATGGAATTCATGTCTTATGTTCATGTGATTGTAGCTTGCTTTAGGTGAGGAATAGGGATTGTCTAGATAGTGTGGACTGTGCATTCACCAACACTTCCTGTACCTCACACTGTAAGGGATGAAAAGGACACGGTGGATGTGTGTGGACTCAGCAGTTCTATACTTCACACCTAGGTGGGAGTATTCTTTTTATCCACAGTATGACACTGACTGACTGACACCAGGATTTAGGTGGCCGTATTGAAACTAATTGTTCATGGTTAACTAGCTCCTGGAAAGCCAGAAAGTCAAGATTATTGTATAGTTTCTTTCAGAAACTACTTGTTTATTTTGCTTAATTTGATCTTGTGTTTGTAGTAGAATGCAACATCTTGAAGGCAGAGGATAATTAATTTTTGGTATGAGTTAAATGGTAGGTAATTTGAGACAATAAAAATAAAATATTTGATAGATTTTGTTTTTTAAATCTTGTTTAGTATGGCTGTTTGTTGAATGTATCTAATTGTGTTTTAATATTGTTTTAGCTGTGGATCCGTGGAGTGCTTGGTTCTTCTGTTAAAGAAAGGAGCAAATCCAAACTATCAAGATATTTCAGGCTGTACACCCCTTCATCTGGCCGCTAGAAACGGGTAAACTTCGTTTTCCTAATTATGGATCATCAGTCCTGGAATATTCAAGGAACTCATAGATCTTGAGAAAAATTACAAAAATGATGTGTGTTTTTATAACTCTTTTTAGTCTTTTAAGGATATTTGTCTACTTTTTTCTTTGAAATTGGTCTCAGATCATTTTATTAAATTTGCAAATAATTTATTGAAGTTTTTCCTCTGATAGTTTTCCTTTTGTAAATGGAGATTTATTATTATTTGGATATAATGGCAATCTAGTTTATGTTTTTCTTGTCTCTTTCTCTGTTAATATTTCTACTCCTCAGTTTATTTCTAAAACTACTTGTTTAGTTAATTTTATTGGTAGAGTTAAATTATTAATATATTACACAGTTTACAATTGTTTGAGAGTGAATTGTGTGAATAATTTTTTTTCTAGTGAAGGCTAGCTCTCAATACTAAAGCTATTCTTCATTTCATTCATTTATTTATTTATTGGCAGTGCTGGAGATTGTACACAATAGGTAAATGTCCAACTATTGAGCTCTACTCAACCCTGTTTCAAATTTAACTATTGGCATAGTTGATTTTCTTGTCCTAATAAAGTTTTCTGACAAGGAATTTAAGGGAGACAGGGTTTGTTTTGCTCACAGCTCAGGGGTTCAGTTTATCATGGTGTGGAAATCAAGGTGGTAGGAGCTGGAAGAAGCTGATCACATTCTTAGACAGGAAGTTGGAGCAGTGAGTACTGTTCCTGCTCAGCTCTTTCTCTACTTACATCGGCCAGGATTTCAATCAGAGAGTGTGATGCAGGCTTTCCACAGCAGTTAGTGAAATCAAGATACTCCCCCAAAGGCATATCCAGAGGCTTCTCAGGAGATTCTAGACCTCATAATTACAGCTGTGAAAAAAGCTTCCTAAGTAAATGTGTTTGAAGAAACAACAACCAAACCAACATGATATTAGAGTTTCCAAAATGTGACAACTCAAAGATGGCATATTAGATATATTGTTTGCTGATAATTCTGCTAACGATTGATATCATTGTTGTTATGTGCTGTTTTAAACCTTACTATGCTGTGTGAATGATAAATTTGTTCCAATGAAAAGAAAAAAAAAAGGATTGTGGGATTGTGTCATTTCTTTAATCTGTTATTTGGGTCATAGAAACAGTTATGCATTTTATTTCAAATGGCATTCATTTACATAGTGGAACTATAGCTTGAAATTTTGGAGAGCTACTATCTAATATTGATATTTGTAATCTAATTTTGGTTGTATTTAGTATTTCAGTGAACTATAAAATTTGTACATTTCCATCTTAGTTATCTGTTATTATCTTTTTTCTTTGGTTGTATTGTACTGTACAATTGTTGGCTGTATTTAGTATTTTAGTGAACTAGTAATTTGTACATTTTCCATCTTAGTTATCTGTTACTGTCTTTTTTCTTTTCAGACAGAAGAAGTGCATGAGTAGATTATTGGAGTACAGTGCGGATGTCAACATTTGCAATAATGAAGGCCTTACAGCAGTATGTGCTGTCAATTTTATCTGAGATTAAAGAAGACATTCTAGAAAATAATAGTGTGTTACAAATGCAAATTCTAGTCCACATGTTTCTGCAGGTTACTTCTGTTAAATGCTTGTGAAATTTACAGTCAGCTTATTAAGAAAAGTGATGTTTACCATGTTCATCTCTTGTCTTTTTTAGATTTATAACTTTCATTTATTTTGAAACCTTATTCCCCTTGTTTTTGTCTGACTTTCAAGGGAGTTTTCCTTTAAACTATATTGCCAGCCAGGCTGGGCATGGTGGCACATGCCGTTAATCTCAGCACATGGGAGGCAGAGGCAGGTGGAGCTCTGTAAATTTGAGTTTGAGGCCAGCCTAATCTACATAGTGAGTTCCAGGACAGTCAGGACTACATAGAGAAACCCTGTCTCAAGAAAGCAAAAACAAACAAACAAACAAACAAACAAAAAAAAAAAAAAGAAAAAGTATTTACCAGTTTATTATACAAGAGCTATTTTCCATCATGTCTTTTAAAGAAATATTTTGCTCTTATCATTTTCCATGCAAAAATAAATTAGTATACTTTTGGTTTATATACTGGGAAGTGGTATTGAATACTGCTGAAGGGATTGTTAAAAACAATCAAAATATTCTACTCAAATTATAATTTATTTGAGTAGTAATTATTTTTGAAGTAGAGATAAAGTAATGTGATCCATGAACAGCTGTTTTGAAGACAGCAGAAGGTGTTAAGTAGAAGCATAGCAGAAGATGTAATTTGTTAAGTTGATTTTAACATTCCTTTGGTAATACTTGCAGCTTTAAAAAAAACAAAAAAAACAAACAAACAAACAAAAAAAAAACATGATCTCATCATGTAGCCTTAGCTCACGGAACTTTCTGAATAGATTCCGAAGGCTTTGAACTAAGAGATCTGCTTGCATCTGCCTCTCAAGTGCTAGGTTAAAAATGTATACCACCATGCCCGGCATTTGTAGATTTTGAATCATTCATTTTGTGAATACAGAAGAATATATTGAATATCCATTTACCAAACCAGTTTTCAAGACATTTTTCATTAAAATCTCTTTTGGTTTTTGAAATCTTGTTGTATAGTCCAGGCTGGTGTTTAACCCATGACAGTTTCCCTGCCTCAGCTCCTGAATGCTGGGATTGCACATGTGTCTTACCATGCTTGGCTCTTACTATAAATATATACCTCCACCCTGTCTCCCCCTCCCCGCCATACTTTTTGATGTAGGCCATAAGAGAAAACTTCCCTGAGTTTCCAAGTGTTCTGTTAGTGGTTTAGTATAAAGTAGGCCCAGTCAAGATTATTATACAAGATCTGCAATTCCTGTGACAATCTAGATTTTGTATATATTAGCAATATAATAGCATCTGTTCCATAAGGTAATCTTGAATTCAGAATACAGAATGCTTAGAGATGCAGTATGTACCACAGCATTATAAAACTCTAGAACTGACACAGATCTTTCTTTCTTTAGAACAGTAAGTTGAAGCAAGCTAAAATGCTCACTGCTATCTTATTTTAATTGTATAAATTTTGTATCTGCCAACTTTTCTTCATTTCTAAACTTCAAGGAAGATAGAGTAGAAAATATTAAAGTCTTCCATTAAAAAAATAGTGATATGCTTAAATGATATTTCAAGGCCTCTTGGTCTTGTTCTTAAGCTTCCCCAGTGCATGTGTCTTGTCTTCTTAGGAAATGCCTTTCAGCTATTTTAGTAGGTTTAGAAGTTATATGTCTCTATAATTGAATGATGAATGATAATAATCTTTTTGGTTTTAGACGTCACTACTTAACATTTTGGAGATGAATCTATTTTTTTTCTTCTGTCTTTCCACTCATTTCTTCATGTATAAGCACACTTCTTGTGTCTTTCCCGTAGACATTATAATTTTAGTTAACTTTTGAAAATCTAGTTTTGACTGAGTACAGTTCATATCTATGCCAAGAATTTACTTTAGTTTCTTCTTTTCTTTGTATAACACATTTTTCTGTGGTTAATAATCACCTGTAAAATATTGAGGTGATTGTAGACTATAGACCTATAGTAGATAATATGCAGAAATCCTTTGCCCATTTTCACCAGTTTTTCTGAATGGTAACATTTTATAAAACTATAATATGATCCTGTAACGAGGATACTGATACAGTCCATCTTACTGAGATTTCTCCAGTTTTATTTGCATGTGTTTGTATGAATTAAATTCTGTGCGGTATTATTACCTGTGTGTTTATGTGATTACCACCAAAGTAATATTTTGAATATTTCTAGTACCACAGAAATTCTTATGTTACTCTTTCCTTACCTTTCTTTTCTTTCTCATTCACTTGCCACACTCAACCTTTGGCAACCATTAATCACTCTCCATTTCTAAGTTCTCTCATTTCAAGGATGTTAACCAGATCCTACTGTATTGAAGTTTTCAGTCTTGACTTGTTTTGCACTTATTCCCTGGAGATTCATCTGGATTTTTGTGTATATCAAGAGTTTGTTTCTTTATAATGCTGGATAGAATTGCATGGTATACATGCTTCCCTTCAACTTTCTCACCTGTTTAAAAAAAACATCTGAGTCCTTTGGGTTTTGGGCTATTATGAATAAAGCTAATAAAAACATATATGTTAAGATATAGACTATATTTCCTTAGGATAAGTGCTTAGGAATGCAGTTGCTGGGTTTCATGCTTGCTTTGAAAGCACACTGCCTAATTGTTGCCTGTAGAGGTCATGTCAGTGTTGAGTGTCTTTTCATAGGCTAATCCCCCCCACCTCTGGTATTTTTGAAACTTTGTGTTTCAAAAATTTTGAAATTTTGAAAATTTGTGTAGCTTTGGCTGTCCTGGAGCTCATGCTGTAGACCAGGGTGGCCTCGAACTTAGAGATCTGTCTGCCTCTGCCTACTGAATTCTGGGTCTAAAGGTGTGCGCCACTACACCTGACATATATATCTCTTATGTGAAAGGAAATACCAATTCATATATATTGTCCATTTTCTAATTTTTTTAAATTTATTTTTTATTTCTTCAAGTTACATCTCAATCGCAATCCTGTCCCTACTCCCCCCTCCAGTCCCACCCTCCTACCCTCTTCAGCCTCAACCCACCCATCCCCTTCCTTTTTTTTTTAAGTTTAAGGTATATCTTTTCCCCCCAACAGCTCCCCTTTCAGTCCAACAAATGGCTCTTTCTCTTATAACAATAAATACAATACAAAACAACAGAAATAATTAGACCACAATTATGAGAGTTATATGGCTTAGCATACAATCCCAATGTCCAGTCTATATATATTTGGCACCTGACTTTAACATTCTACTATCTACCCATCTCCATGAGATTAAAGTTCTACATCCAACTCAGCTTTCATCCTAACTTTCATCATAATTTTAAAAACATCTTCTTAGATCCAGAACACCCTCTTGATTCCTAAACAACTCAAAATTTAACTATGAGACTCTATCTATCTATTCTTCAACCACCCCAGAGACCTGAGAAGAATAAATATATCTGATTATATATGAAGTGCAGGGCCCGCAGCTTCCAAAACTAAGAAATGACATACCAGTGACTACCTGGACAGTGCCCATTTTCTCTCCATACATTACAGCATCAATCTTCAGCATTTTGGCCCCGTTTCTCTGACTGACATTGATTGTAGAGCAGGAATTATGAAGGACTTGCCTACCCTGTCTTGGCAGAGCTAGGCTGTAGACTTACCTGCTTCCAAGTTTTGTCCTTTTTGGCCAGCATTCTGTCTACAGTTGGAGCAAGGGGTTTTTCTTACCGAGAGATAGGCTTGCCCCTAATTCAGTCATCTCCCACTGGAGATTCTTCGTTGCTCATCTTCTACTTAGAGTAGAATAGGGGGTGCTGTCAGGAGTTGACGTGTCTCGATATCAAAAAATCTAAAGTTAAGAAAACATTTTTGAATGCCATATTCTGCAGATCTCTTGAGGTTTTTGAAGACGCCCTATCTATCTCTTATATTTAGATAAGCAACTGTTGCTTGTCTCTTAGCAACTTGATTTCTGATTAGCTTAGAAAATAACTATAATAGACTGTCATAGTCTAACAAAATGACAGGCTTGCATGGCTTTTAGTTTGCATTTCTTAATTATCCTAAAGAGTTTATGACAACTGGTAGCAAAAGGCCGAAACTTCACATTTCAATTTTTTTTCTTTTACCCCCTAACCTTTCCATCCCACTCCTCTGGATGGAGTGTCCTCACATAACAGTTCCTCGCCCCAGTTCAGAGGTCATATGAGGGCCAAGAGCCTCCTCATACACTGGGGCCTACAAGGCAGTACCACCAGTGAAAAGTGTCTCATTGCCAGGGAGAGAGAACTAAAAAACAAACAAACAAATAAATAAACAAAAAAAGTCTATGTCCATGTTCCCTTTGGTGTGTTGGTTGTAGTATCGATATCCTGTATTATATAGCTAAAATCCTGCTATAAGTGAATAGATACCATGTGCATCCTTCTGAGTCTGGGTTAGCTCACTCAGGATGAGCTTCTCTAGTCCCATCCATTTGGCTGCAAATTGCATAATTTCATTGTTCCTGATAGCTGAGTAATATTCCATTCTGTAGATGTACCACAGTGTTTTAACCCATTCTTCGGTTGAGGGACATCTGGGTTGTTTCCAGTTTCTAGCTATTACAAATAAGGCTGTTATGAACATAGATGAGGAAACTTCTTTATGATTCCGTGAGGAGTCATTTGGGTGTATACCCAGAAGTGGTATGGCTGGGTCCTGAGGGAAAGCTATTCCATGTTTTCTAAGATATCGCCATACTGACCTCCATAGTGGTTGCACAAGCCTGCACTCCCACCAGCAATGGAGTAGGGTTCTCCTTTCTCCACACCCTCGCCAGTATGTGCTGTCATTTGAGCTTTTGATCTTAGCCATTCTGACAGGTGTGAGATGGAATCTCAGAGTCATCTTGAGTTGCATTTCTCTGATGATTAAGGATGTTGAGTATTTCTTCAAGTGTCTCTCAGCCATTAGGAATTCATCCTTTGTGAATTCTCTATTTAGCTCCGTCCCCCATTTTTTGATTGGATTTCTTGAGTTCTTTGTAGATTTTGGATATTAACCCTCTGTCAGATGTGGGGTTGGTGAAGATTTTCTCCCAGTCTGTAGGCTGCCGTTTTGTTCGAATGACAGTGTCTTTTACCTTACAGAAGCTTTTCAGTTTCATGAGGTCCCATTTATTGATTGTTGGTCTCAGGTCCTGAGCTGTTGGTGTTCTGTTCAGGAAATTGTCACCTGTGCCAATGAGTTTGAGGGTTTTTCCCACTTTTTCTTCTAGTAGATTTAGTGTGACTGGCCTTATGTTAAGGTCTTTGATCTACTTGGACTTAAGTTTTGAACAAGGTGATAGGTATGGGTCTAATTTCATTCTTTTACAGTGGACATCCAGTTGGACCAGCACCATTTGTTGAAGATGCTGTCCTTTTTCCATTGTGCTGTTTTGGCTTCTTTGTCAAAAATTAAGTGGCCATAGATAGGTGTGTGAGTCCATTTCTGGGTCTTCAATTTGATTCCATTGATCTACTGGTCTGTTTCTATACCAGTACCATGCTATTTTTATTACTATTGGTCTGTAATACAGCTTGAAATCTGGGATGGTGATACCTCCAGATGTTTTTTTATTGTACAGGATTGATTTAGCTATTCTGGGTTTTTTGTTGTTCCATATGAAATTGAGAATAGCTTTTTCCAGGTCTATAAAGAATTGTGGTGGAATTTTGATAGTCATCACATTGAATCTGTATATTGTTTTTGGCAAGATGGCCATTTTTATTATCTTGATCCTACCTATCCATGAGGATGGGTGATCTTTCTATCTTCTCATGGCTTCTTCAATTTCTTCTAATTTTTTAACTATTATGTTCAAGAATGTTTTATTGGTTTATTTTTAAAATTATTTTTATTTTATTATTTTATAAGTATGGGTATTTTGCTTGCTTGTATGTCTGTGTACCATATACAATCAGAGCTCACTAAGATCAGAAGAGGGCATTGAATCCTCTGGAACTGTTGTGAGCTGCTGTGTAGGTGCTGGGGATCGAATCTGGGACCTCTGGAAGAGCAGCAGTTGGCTTTTAATCACTGAGCTACCTCTCCAGTCCTAAGAGTGGTGTTTTATTAGATACATCATTTGCAAGTAAGTATTTTCTCTAAATCTTTTTATTTTTAAATACTTTATTTTTTTTTTCTTCAAGTTACATCTCAGTCACAAACCCCTCCCTATTCCCCCTTCCTATCCCGCCCTTCCACCCTCTTCCCCCCAGAAATTTCCCCTTTCAGTCCAACAGATGGCTCCTTCTCCCACAACAGTAAATATTATACAAAACAACAGATATAAATATGCCACATTTATGAGAGTTAAATGGCCCAGTATACCTTCCCAATGTCCAGTTTATACATATTTGGCCCCTGACTTTAACATTCTACTATCTAACCATCTCCATGAGTTTAAAGGTCTATATCTGACTCAACTTTCATACTAACTTGCAACACACTTTTAAGAGTATCTTCTTAGATCTATAACACCCTCTTTATTCCTAAACAACTCAAAATTTTTTTTTTTTTTGGTTTGGTTTTTCGAGACAGGGTTTCTCTGTATAACAGCTCTGGCTGTCCTAGACTCACTTTGTAGACCAGGCTGGCCTCGAACTCACAGAAATCCGCCTACCTCTGCCTCCCAAGTGCTGGGATTAAAGGCGTGCGCCACCAACGCCCAGCAACAAGTCAAAATTTAACTATGAGACTCTAGCTGTCTATTCTTCAACCACCTCAGAGACCTGAGAGGGATAAATATATCTGCTTATATAGGAAGTGCAGGGCCTGCAGCTTCCAAAACTAAGAAAGGACATACCAATGACTGCCTGGACAGTTCCCATTTTCTCTCCATACCTTCCTGCATCAGTCTTCAGCCTTTGGGTCCTGTTTCTCTGACAGACATTTGTTGTAGAGCAGGGATTATGAAGGACTTACCTACCCTGTCTTGGCAGAGTTAGGCTGTCGACTTCCCTGCTACCAAGTTTTGTCCTTTTTGGACAGCAGTCTGTCTGCAGTTGGTGCAAGGGGTTTTTTCATGCCAAGAGATAGGCTTGCCACTAATTCAACCATCTTACAGTGGAGATTCTTCGATGCTTATCTTCTACTTGGAGTAGAACAAGGGGTGCTGTCAGGCACTGATATGTCTCGATATAAAAAAAAAAAGAAAATCTTAATTTAAGATAACATCTTTGAATGCCATATTCTGCAGATCTCTTGGGGTTTTTGAAGATGCCCTATCCATCTCTTGTATTTAGATAAGCAAATGTTGCTTCTCTCTTAAGAACTTGATTACTGGGTAGTTTAGAGAATATCTGTGATAGTCTGTCATAGTAGCTAACAAAGTGACATGTTTGCATGACTAGGAGTTTGTTTTACTTAACTATCCTAGACCATTTTAGACGGTTGGTATCAAGAGGCCAGAGCTTCACATTTTAATTTTAAGTATCTCTAGGTATGATACCATTAGGAAGCGTTACCTTTAATTTTGTATCAATATACAAAGATCTATTCAATTGTGGTTAAATATACTCTTAATTATGTATCTATATACAAAGATCAATGCCTGTGTAGCCCAATACAATCTTAATATTACGTCCATATACAAGGGTCAATACCATTGTGGCCAACTATAATCTTAATTTTGTATCAATATACAAAGATCAATACCGATGTATTTCTCTAAATCTTTAGTTTGTCTTTCTTTACCAATACTTAACAGGATCTTCTTTTAGAGATAGTCTCATTATGTCGTACAGGCTGCCCTAAAACTCAAAGTATTCCTGCCTTGGCTTCCTAGGTGCTGAGATGGCAGATGTGACATCATGCTGGCTTATCAGAGTCATATGAGGAATAAAAGATTTTAATTTTGACAAAATTGTCAATTTATATACGATGCAATTTTAGGAACTCTTTGCCCAGCCCTAAATATTGAAGTTTTTCTTTTTTTTCCCCTGGAAGTATTAATACTTTTAGTTTTTCTACATCTGCAGTGTCATTTAATATTTTTATAATGCTTAGGTTGAGTCTCAGTAGTTTTGCCTATGAGTGAATGTTCAGTTCCGTTCAGCAACTAGTGCCGTTGCTGAAAGGTTATAATCTGTCTATAATACATCTATGTATTTATAGCTGAGAGTGGTGCTGCATGCCTTTAATCGGAGCACTAGGGAGGCAGAGGCAAGTGGATCTCTGGTTCAAGGCCTGCTCTTCAGTGTGAGTTCCAGGCTGGTCAGGACTACACAGAGAAACGTCTGAAAAACAAACAAGATCTATGTGTTTACTTATTTATGGAATTTGTTTTGTATCTTCCTCAAAAAAAATCAGCTGGATATATTTGTGTATTCTTCTTCTAGGCTTTGTATTCATTCTGTTGATGTATACATATGCTTCTTTGCCTATACCACTCAGGCTTGATTATTGTAGGTATGTAATGAGTCTTAATAATAGAAGAGAAATTTCTCCCATTTTGTGTTTTCTTTATGAAGAATGAGTTAGTTATTCTGGTTTGTGCCTACAGAAGTACTTGCTGGGATCTTGATTGGGATTACATTAAACCATCATATTTACTCATGTAGGCCTTTGGTTTCTTTCATTAGCATTTCATACTGCTCAACACAGGGACTTTGTGTGCCTTAATAAGTATATAATGAAGTGTTTTATTTTCTTCAGGGAAGTTCTAAGTACTTCTGTTTTTAATTTGGGTTTCTGCAAAAATTATAAAAAATTAAATTTATTTTTTTTGTGTGTGCACATGTGCATGTGGGCACACATGTGCATGTATGTGAATATAGGCACACACATGTACCATGTCATAGAGGTCAGAGAACAACATTGGAGAGTTAGTTCCTTCCTTCTACCTGTTGAAGCAGTACCTCTCTTGCTTCTGGGCTTTGCAGCATGCACCATGGTGGCTTGCTTGTGAGCTTCCAGGTTTGTTGTATTTGCCTCTCATTTTCTCATAGGACTGCTAGGATTATAAATGTGTACCACCACATTTGTTTTTATGTAGGTTGTGACCAAACTCATGGTCTTGAGCTGTCTCCGCAAGTGTTTTTGCCCTTTAAGCCATCTCCTTGACTTCTGCAAAAATGTGTATATGTGTGTTGATTTATTTCCTACAAACTGCTGAACACTTACTTATTTTTTTTTTTTTTTTGTTATGGAGTCATTGGAATTTTCTACATAGATAAATGTAACCTGTAAGTAGAGATAGTTCTATTTCTTTTCAAATCTCATTTTATTTTTTGAAGTCTATTATCATTTTGTGCCTGTTTGTTATCCATCCATTTATATGTGTATTTATTTATTTTTGAGACAGGATTTCACTCTGTCTGTCTGTCTGTCTGTCTGGCCTGTTTTTATTCCTTTTTCTAAAATACATTCACCATTTTTCATGTTCTTTAATAAAGTCTTGAGGGAGTGTCTTACAGAAATTTCTGTCCTCTGTATGCTGAGTTGATTGGATTCTAGGTCTGCTGTCTGGAATTTCAAAGTTCAGAGTGTTTCTTCCTTTTCCTCTTCTTCATCATTGTAGAGATATCCATTTTTTCTTCCTTTGAGGACATCTTTTAAAAAAATATTTCATGTGCATTGGTGTTTTACCTGCATGTATGTCTGTATGAGGACATTAGACCCTCTAGAACTGGAGTTAGAGATAATTGTGAGATGCCATGTGGGTGCCGAAAATTGAATCTGGTTCCTCTGGAAGAGCAGCCAGTGTTCTTAACCAATGAACCTTCTCTCTAGTTTGAGAACATCTTTTGATAGTGTATTAAGGAAATCATTGAGTGATCAATTTTTACCATCTTGCATATCTGAATATGGCTCTGAATTATTATTATTATTATTTTTTACTGATAATTCACAATAAAATCCTAGGATGGACATCATTGTTTTCCCTTAGTGTCTTTGCTGTGTTCCGTTTTTCTGTTTTTAAAGTTTGGTGCCATTTTGTTTCTTGATTCTTTATATGAAACTTGTTTTTTTCTTTCTAAAAATGAATGTCATCTACTTTGTCCTGAGCATCTAAAATTTCATGATTATATGTGTCATTTGTATGTTTTATCCATTTGTTTGGTTGTACTCAGACACTGTTAACCTAGAATTTTATGGAATGGGGACTCAGGAGAACTTTTTGTTAAATATGACTTTGATGATTTCTTTGTCCCTGTCTAGAACTCTTACTGTTTGGATATTAAACCTTTCAGATGGGTCAATTTTAGTAAAGTACCACTTTTTCCCAGTATTGTTTCTCCACTTCTTTTTGTGTGCTTTGTGGGAAACTTCTTTAACATAGTATTCTGAATTTCCTTTTGACTTTGCATGTCCTTGTCACAATATTGATTTCTGAAAGTTTTTTTTGCACTTTTCCTTTTCAAAAATTAGTATACCATTCTTCTTTTTAAGGGTTCAGTCTGTATGCTTTCTCTCTGAGAATAATAGGTTTTTCAGTGTTCATGGTTTTAATTTTTTTTTTACTTTTAGATTTTGTTTTTGCTTGTTTTATATGTTGTCTTTCAATTAGATGACACAAGATGCATAAGATTATGCATAAAGTTAGATGCATAAGAAGTCAGTTTGAAAGCCCCATCTGCTCATGTTTGTTTACTCGAGGCTTCAGTATAGGGTGATGTGTTTGGATATTTGCCTGTGGGACCTTCCCTTGGTGTTGCTTTCCTTATGTTGTTAACTTTTGAGCCAGTTACGTTCTTCACGGAACCATGAGGAAGATGTTAGTACTCTAGGTGCTGGGCAGGGAAGCATGTAAGAGTCTCAGGCAATATTTACAATGTAAACTTGTATTTACTCTTCCTTTTAAAATGTGTTATGTGTTTTTGGTCCCATGTAGTTAGTCTATGTAATCTACAGATTTCTTAGTTTTCAACTCTTTTTTTATATTTTGTCAGATTAATGAGGGGCTTTTTCTGTCTTTGTAAAGCTGGTAAATGATAGGGATCTGAGGGTTCTAAGTGATAAACACATTTCCAACTGGTACGTTTTAGTTCTATCTTCTCTTTCAAGAGGCCCATACTACCTACGACCAGTTCTGGAGCCCTTTAGGGATTCTGTAGTTATTTTTAGAGACATTTTATATGTATGAGTGTGCTACTTGCATGTACGTTTGTGCACCACAAGTATGCCTGTTCGCCATGGAGGCCAGAATAGGGCATTGGATCTACTGGATCTGGAGTTAAAGATGGTTATGAGCCACCATCGGGTCATTGGAACTGAATACAGGTCCTCTGCAAGAGCATTATGTGCTCTTAACCTCTGAGCCACCTCTTCAGGCCCCTCACATGCCTTCTTGCTACTTAGCTTTTGTTCTTACTTTTAGGATTCTTTTTTTTTTTTGTTGTTTTGTTTTGACATGAGAAGAAATATCTGTCAAGATAAAATGTAATATCTGTTTTCCAGCTTCCAAAACTTGTGTTTCTCCCTTATCATCATGGACAGGTTCTTTAAAAGAGTATGCTTTTACTGTTACTTAAGTGGGGTTGTGTTAAAGCTCGCAGATATGTAGTCAGCTTGCAGTTTAAGACCAGTAAGTGTATCTTAATATTTGTAATAGGGAAAATATTTATAAAGTGAAAAAATACATATAATACCTAGTCTGAAATTGTCTGCTCCCTATCCCATTTTTCTTTACATTTTATTGGTTCTTTGTTCACTTCATACACTCCAATCCCACCCATCTCCCCCTTCCCTTGTACCCACCCCCACCTTTGCAAGCTCCCTCCCAACAGAAAAAAAAAGTCTCATTGTGGAATATGTAGTGTGCCACAAGTATACTCTTTTGTCCACACTTCTTTGCTTGCAAATGTTCATAGCAGTTACTCATTGGTCTGGTATGAGGCCTCTGGCTTCTGCTTTACTATTAATACTTTAACTTCACTGGGACTCTTCTTGTATATACTGTTGTTGCCTGTGTCATGGAGAGCCAGTATTTTTGAATCTGTAGGACTGTCCCCTTCATGTGCCCCAGCAGTTCATCAATGGGGTAGATGTTGGGGTGGGTCAGTTCAAAACTCTGGATCTGGGCCTGGGAGATGTCCAAGCTGGTCAGGCCACTGGCTCTCCTGCTCTCAAGTCCTAGGCAGTGGGCTCACCAACAACCCCTACAACCAGGGCCAATTCTACCCTGCTGCCCAGGCAAGGTGCAAGGCCCACTCTCCCAAGTATTGCAGCCAGTAAGAGACATGGCCAGTTCTCCCAGTCTCACGACCTTGGGGCCAACTCTCCCTCCTGTCTTAGGTGGCAGGAGGAGGGAGGGCTTCTCACCACCTCACAGCAGACAAGAGGCAGAGCCTGGTCTCCTGGGCTCATTCTCTCTGCTGACTGACCTGCAACCCCTATATCCAGGGCCAGCTCTACTATACTGCCTAGGTGAGATGCTGGGCCTGCTCTGCCCAGTGCTGCAGCAGGTGAGGGGCAGGGACAGCCCTCCTGCTCTCATGACACCAGGGCCAGCTCCCCTGCCAGCTGTAGGTGGGGGAGGGCATCTCTTCCTTACCTACACTACCTACAACAAATTGTGGAGGCAGCTCTTTCATGCTTACACCCTTGGGGCCGGTTCACCTGTGCCTCCTCCATCAGAGTCAATTCTACTGTGCTGCCCAGGTGAGGAGCAGGGCCTACTTCCCTCCTCTCATGATCTCTGGGCCAGCTCTCCCACCTGCTGCTGGTGGCAAGGGCAAAAGGGAGGGGAAAGGATCTCTCCTTCTGTATAACAGGCAAGAGACAGGGTTGGGCTGGCTCTCCCATGCTCACACCCACAACCCTCACATCCATGTCCCCCTCTCCTGGGTGCAGCAGTAGGTGCAAGGCAGGACTCCCCAACCCAATTTTTAGTTCCGAGCATTGAACTTGGAGCCTTGTATGTGCTAAGCAGGAGTTTAATATGACCCATAACAGTGGTTCTAAACTTGTGGGTCATGACCCCTTTGGGGGGTCACGTGTCCAGATATGCAGCACATCACATATTTACAATTCATTATAGTAGAAAAATTACACTTAGAAGGAAGCAACAAAATAATTTTATGGTTGGAAATCAGCACAACATGAGGAACTATATTAATGGCTCTCAGTGTTAGGAAAATAGAGAACCATTGTGCCATAATGTTAGTTTCTATGGTGCTTAATTTTGGTCAGCTTGACAGAAATCAGAATCACCTGACAAGAAGGAACCTCAATTAAGGATTCCTCTACACTTTACCTTGGGACCCTTGCTTTAGCCCCAGTATTTTCTTTTTTTTCCCCCCCTTCCCTTTCCTCCTTCCAAATCCTTCTATGTACCCCTCCCTAGTCTCCTTCAAAGCCATGGCCTCGTTTTTACTAATTGTTATTGTATGCATAAATGTGTATGTATGTATACATACACATATATGTATATATGTATACACACATATACATACATACACATATACATGTATGCATGCAGTAACAGCACACACACACAAACACACACACACACACACACACACACACACACACACACAAAACCTGTTCAGCCCATTTAATGTTAACTTGTATGTATGTATTCAGGGCTAATTGTTTGGCATTGGACTACCTATTGGTGTGCTCTTCCCTGGGGAAGACTACGTCTACCTTTTCCAGCTTTGTTCAGTTGCTTGTATTTCTTTATTTTTTATTTATTTTATTTTATTTTTATTATGTTTATTACTTCAAGTTAAATCTCCTGTGATGCCCCCTCCCTCCACCCCTTTCAGTCCCACCCTCCTACCCTCTACCCCATTCGCACCTATCTTACTTCTCCAGTGTGGGGTGCCCCTGCATATCAGCCCCCCTCAGTTCATCAGTTATATGAGGGCTAAGGGCTTCCTCTTATACTGGGGGCAATAGTTGAACAGATGTCCTTGTGGTTTAGTGAGGAATCTTTTGAATGTATGCCCAGGAGTGATATGGCTGGGACCTGAGGCAGAGCTATTCCAAGTTTTCTAAGATATCACCAGACTGATTTCCATAGTGGTTGCACAAGCCTGCACTCCCACCAGCAGTAGAGAAGTGTCCCCCTTTCTCCACACCCTCACCAGCATGTGCTGTCATTTGAGCTTTTGATCTTAGCCATTCTGATGGGTGTGAGATGGAATCTCAGAGTGGTTTTGAGTTGATGATTGATCATCAATTTCTCTGATGATTAAGGATGTTGAGCATTTCTTCAAGTGCCTTGCGGCCATTAAGAGATTCCTCTTTTGTGAATTCTTGGTTTAGTTCTGTACTCCATTTTTTGATTGGATTATTTGGTTTCTTCTTTCTGTTTTTTTTTTTGTTTGTTTGTTTTTCGAGACAAGGTTTCTATGTGTAATAGAGCCCGACTGTCCTGGACTTGCTTTGTAGATTAGGCTGGCCGTGAACTCACAGAAATATGCCTGCCTCTGCCTCCTGAGTGCTGGGATTAAAGGCATGTGCCACCATACCTGGTGGATTATTTGGTTTCTTGGTATTTAATTTCTTGAGTTCTTTGTAAATTTTGGATATTAACCCTCTGTTGGATGTTGGGTTGGTAAAGATCTTTTCCCAATCTGTAGGCTGCCATTTTGCTTTAATGACAGTGTCCTTTGCAGAAGCTTTTCAGTTTCATAAGGTTCCATTTATTGATTGTTGGTCTTAGAGTCTGAGCTATTGGTGTTCTGTTCAGGAAGTTGTCACTTGTGCCAATGAATTCGAAGCATTTCCCCACCTTGTCTTCTGTTAGATTTAATGTGTCCAGCTTTATGTTAAGGTCTTTGATCCACTTGGACTTAAGTTTTGTGTAAGGTGATATATATGGGTCTATTACTGTATGTATGTTTGAGGCCCTACCCACTGTAGATGGTACCATCCCTGAGTAGGTAGGCCTGGGCTGTATATGAAAGATAGATGAGCACCAGCGGAAGCAGGCCAGTAGCAATGTTCTTCCATGGTTTGTACTTGAGTTCCTGGCTCCAAGTTTCTTCTTGAGTTCCTTCAGTGATGGACTGTGATGTGGAACTGTAAGCCAGTAAACCCTTTGTGTTATAAGTTTATTTAAGTCAATGTTTTATTACAGCATTAGAGAAGCAAACGAGAACAGTCCTTTTTGAAACAGAATTTCTTTCTTTTTTGAAGACATAGTTTGTAGCCTTGACTGTACTGGAACTCACTCCATAGACCAGACTGGCCTCAAACTCTGATCTGTCTGCCTCTGCCTCCCCAGTGCTGGGGTTAAAGATGTTTTCCTGACACTGGGTTTCTTGTATTTAGGTTAGGCTTACATTTACTCTGTAGCTAAGGTTGGTCTTGAATTCCTGGTCTTCCTGCTCCTACCTACCAAGTACTAGGATTACAGGTTTATTTTACCCAGCTTCTTCTGTTATTCCTAGTTGGAAATTTAACATTATCTTCCAGTGGTATAGATATTTTATATTTCTTTTAAAGATTATTGCTACATATTTTATTATTAGTGAAGGATATATTTGCTATTTATAACTACAAGAAGTGTGTTGTTTTATTTACATGTACGTTTGCTTCTGGGAAAGGAAGAGTACTAATCTATTTTCTCTAGCAGTAAACTGTTAGAGGCCAGTGTCATCTTAAAAGCAGAGTATGTGGTGACCTAATCCTAGGATACTGTATTGAGTCCAATTCTTGATTTTGTAATATCTGGTGGTATAGTCATCATTTTGTTTTTCTTGTTTAAAAGCAGGGAAAATCTGTTACAGTATCTTTAGTTTGAATGTTGTGCTCAGTAGAGAAATAGCATTGTTCATGTACAGAATTTTAATGAAACTCTCTTGCACAAATGTTAATAAAAATGGCTTTGCAGATACACTGGCTGGCTGTGAATGGGAGGACAGAACTACTGCACGACCTTGTGCAGCACGTCAGTGATGTGGATGTTGAGGATGCAATGGGTCAGACAGCATTACACGTAGCCTGCCAGAATGGTCACAAAACGGTAAGCTAATCCATGAAGGTGTTAAAAGAAGTGCATGTATTTGTTTTACAAATTTTTAAATTAATGACAAGTTTTTCATTTTGTATGTTTGGGAACATTCAGCATTATAGTCAAATACTGTTTTCGATTTTATATGGACTTCTGACTGGGGGGAAAAGAGAGATATAAGATCTTTTTTCTTTCTTGGAATACCTTCTGAATCCTACTGTTATCTGTAGATTTTTTTTTAAGTCATCTGAAAAATATTCAAGCATTTTCTTTTTTTGTTTTGTTTTTTCAAGACTGAGTTTCTCTGGATAGCCCTGGATTCCCAGGATTTGCCCTGTAGACCAGGCTGGCCTGTAACTCAGAGATCCGCTTGCCTCTGCCTCCTAAGTGCTGGGGTTAAAGGCCTGGGCCATGACTACCTGGTCTAAGAATTTTCAAGTAGCATTTCTTCTTATTAGTTCATCATTTCTTTCATTGTCTCAGTAATATTATTGCATTTAAAATATTATGTATGAAAAAAATGAAGTGTCTTGATGTGAGTGACTCAGGGTTTTATAGTTCAGGGTGACCTCAACTTGCTTCATAGCCCAGGCTGGCCTTATTCTTGGAATGCTTCTTTGTTAGCCTCCTGAGAGTTGAAGTTATAGGCATGTACCGCCCTGCCCAGTTACTTTTCTTTTCTGTTTTTTGTATGGATCCTCTTATTTTCTGTTTTTCTGAGTTTTGCTTTGATTTGATTTTGTCTCCATGTTAGAAGTTTGCTTTAGTTATATCTTAAATATTATCTGTCCATTCATATTTAGTAGTGAGATACTAAGGGGCATAGACTGCGAACATTGCATGTGGATGAATTTATTACTGCCTGACTTAGCTGTATAGCAAGGTTTTTTCTTTTTGGGGTGGGGGTGGGAGTGTGGCCTACACATGACAGAATGCTTTTCTGTATCCCTGATCTTTGCTCACTAGCTAAGCAATAGCACCCTCCCTTCCCTAGCCATGAAAATCAAAATATCTCCTGACATTGCCACATGATCCCTGTGGAGAGCTTATTCACTTGGTCAGTGTACTCTTGGACTCTTCTCTCTGTGAGGGTGTGCACTGTGACCTTATTATTGCCGTAGGACTAGGGTTCAGAGCACCAATATGTGTGGTTATTCCAGAAGTAACCCTAAAAAAATGAATTCCAAAGCTGTTCCCTTTTTAATATCATTCTATGCTTTCTTTATTGTTTTTTTCAGGATAGACTCAAATGAGGACCGTAGGAATAAAACTAGAAAACAGTATTTTTGATGTTTTTCAGGTGGGCTTTGTTCTGTCCTGAATCTCAAATGTATATTTTTAAGATTTTATGTGAACTCACTTTTTCTTGGTATGAATCAGATGACTCCAGGGGACAGAGTACATGTAGTTGAGTTTCAGAGAATTTGAGCCAGCATGGACTTTTGTGGATTTGGAAAATAGGGCTTCTTAGCTTCTAATGTGTTGTACTTTATCAGTTACACTCTGGCTTTAGGAGAATAACAGCTCTGTGTACATCTATTTTTTTCAGGAGGTACAAAGTTTTAGTTTTAAAATTTAGGTATCTAAGAGTAATAGTGTCCAGTTTTCTAGCCTTTTATAGCTATGTAACTTTAAATAATTATAATTAAAAATAAAAAATCAGTTTCTCGGTTTCAGTAGCCCCATTTCAGATCTTGAGTAGATATAAGATTGTTGACTGCCCTGTGATTGAGGGCTCTCCCAGGCAAGCACACTGTGTATCATGTTGACAGTTCTGGAGAGATCATGGGGTACCTGAGTGTCAGAGAGTTTTCACCATTATAACCATCATGAGCCTGCACATCCATTTCTTTTTAAAATTTAGTTGTAGGGAGACTTCTTCTTATTGGATTAAAGTTCTAATAATTGTGATTCTTGTTTTATTTCTCTGGCTTTACCATTTTAACATTCCCCTAGACAGTGCAGTGCTTGCTAGACAGCGGTGCTGACATTAACAGGCCGAATGTATCAGGAGCTACTCCACTGTACTTTGCTTGCAGGTATGAAACTTTGTATTTTCAAATATGCTTCCATTAAAGAATGTTATGTTTCAAACTATATTTTCACACATAAATATGTATGTATTGTGTATGTTTTTAAAGCTCTTTTCCTACAAATGCTTTCTTCATTTAGCATGTTAAATACCATTCTGTTACTTAATTGCAGGAAATAATGCATTTTCTATTAATATTATTGTTATTTTGAGGTAAGATCTTAGTCTGGAGCCCAGGGTTACTGAGAATGCACAATGTAGCACATGGCTGGCTTTAAACTTTAGGTCCTCCCTTGGCCTCCTGAATGCTGGGGTTATAAGTATGAGCCGTTATGCTTAGCATGCCATTTAATTGCCACTGTTTTTGTCTTATCAGTGGAGCTGATTCTATTTACTTGACTCCTTCAGTTTTAGGAGAAAGCAGCAATCCAGTGAGGTCTGTAGTTTATTAAGTACCTAGGTTTGTTCCTTTAGGATAAATTGTTGACTGACTTGATTCAGAGCCAATCTTTTCTTTCTTTATATGTATAACTTTTTAAAAAGTGTTGAATCATTATTGTAAGTTATATGTTGTATGGATTCTGTTTTTGTACTCCTGTTTTGGTTATTTTCCTTGACATGTTTTTTTGTTTTCTAATTCTTTTTTTTTAATAATTTATTTTTTATTTCTTCAAGTTACATCTCAATCACAATCCCCTCCCTACTCCCCCCTCCAGTCCCACCCTTCCCCCCTCCTCCCTCTCAACCCTCCATCCTCTTCCTTTTTTTTTTTTTTTTTTTTTTTTTTAGTTCAAGGTATTTCTTTTTCCTCCCAACAGCTCTCCCTTTCAGTCCAACAAATGGTTCTTTTTCTTATAACTATAAATACAATACAAAACAACAGAAATAAATAGGTCACAATTATGTGAGTTATATGGCTTAGCATACATTCCCAATGTCCAGTCCATATGTATTTGGCACTTGACTTTAACATTCTACTATCTAACCATCTCCATGAGTTTAAAGTTCTATATCGAACTCAGCTTTCATCCTAACTTGCCTCCCAATTTTAAAAACATCTTTTTAGATCCAGAACACCCTCTTGATTCCTAAACAACTCAAAATTTAACTATGAGACTCTAGCTATCTATTCTTCAACCACCTCAGAGACCTAAGAGGGATAAATATATCTGATTATATAGGAAGTGCAGGACCTGCAGCTTCCAAAACTAAGAAATGACATACCAGTGGCTGCCTGGACAGTTCCCATTTTCTCTCCATACATTACAGCATCAATCTTCAGCCGTTTGGCCCCGTTTCTCTGACAGACATTGATTGTAGAGCAGGAATTATGAAGGACTTACCCACCCTGTCTTGGCAGAGCTAGGCTGTTGACTTACCTGCTTCCAAGTTTTGTCCTTTTTGGACAGCATTCTGTCTACAGTTGAAGCAAGGGGTTTTTCCCGTCAAGAGAAAGGCTTACCACCAATTCAGTCATCTCCCACTGGAGATTCTTCGATGCTCATCTTCTACTTGGAGTAGAATAGGGGGTGCTGTCAGAAGCTAACATGTTTCGATATAAAAAAATCTTAAGTTAAGAAAACATCTTTGAATGCCATATTCTGCAGATCTCTTGAGGTTTTTGAAGATGCCCTATCTATCTCTTATATTTAGATAAGCAAATATTGCTTGTCTCTTAGCAACTTGATTTCTGAGTAGCTTAGAAAATAACTGTGATAGACTGTCATAGTAACTAACAAAATGACACGCTTGCATGACTATTAGTTTGCATTTCTTAATTATCCTAAACAGTTTATGACGGTTGGTAGCAAGAGGTCAAAACTTTACATTTCATTTTTAAGCATTACTAGGAACAATACCTTTAAGAAGTGTTACCCTTAATTTTGTATCAATATACAAAGATCAATACCAATGTGGCCAAATATAATCTTAATTTTGTATCAATATACAAAGATCAATACCGATGTACCCCAATACAATCTTAATTTTACATCAGTATACAAGGGCCAGTACCATTGTGGCCAAATATAATCTTAGTTTTCTAATTCTTGTAAGCAGCAAGTACTTAGCTTACTCACTCACCACATTGCATACACATTTAAGAACTAGTACATGCCGGGTGTGGTGGCGCACGCCTTTAATCCCAGCACTCGGGAGGCAGAGGCAGGCGGATCTCTGTGAGTTCGAGGCCAGCCTGGTCTACAAAGTCCAGGACAGCCAGACTGTTACACAGAGAAACCCTGTCTCGAAAAACCAAAAA
>CAJQZJ010009486.1:7121745-7175056 GCA_907164525.1 Lophiomys imhausi | reverse complement strand
TCAACCCTCCATCCTCTTCCTTTTTTTTTTTTTTTTTTTTTTTTTTAGTTCAAGGTATTTCTTTTTCCTCCCAACAGCTCTCCCTTTCAGTCCAACAAATGGTTCTTTTTCTTATAACTATAAATACAATACAAAACAACAGAAATAAATAGGTCACAATTATGTGAGTTATATGGCTTAGCATACATTCCCAATGTCCAGTCCATATGTATTTGGCACTTGACTTTAACATTCTACTATCTAACCATCTCCATGAGTTTAAAGTTCTATATCGAACTCAGCTTTCATCCTAACTTGCCTCCCAATTTTAAAAACATCTTTTTAGATCCAGAACACCCTCTTGATTCCTAAACAACTCAAAATTTAACTATGAGACTCTAGCTATCTATTCTTCAACCACCTCAGAGACCTAAGAGGGATAAATATATCTGATTATATAGGAAGTGCAGGACCTGCAGCTTCCAAAACTAAGAAATGACATACCAGTGGCTGCCTGGACAGTTCCCATTTTCTCTCCATACATTACAGCATCAATCTTCAGCCGTTTGGCCCCGTTTCTCTGACAGACATTGATTGTAGAGCAGGAATTATGAAGGACTTACCCACCCTGTCTTGGCAGAGCTAGGCTGTTGACTTACCTGCTTCCAAGTTTTGTCCTTTTTGGACAGCATTCTGTCTACAGTTGAAGCAAGGGGTTTTTCCCGTCAAGAGAAAGGCTTACCACCAATTCAGTCATCTCCCACTGGAGATTCTTCGATGCTCATCTTCTACTTGGAGTAGAATAGGGGGTGCTGTCAGAAGCTAACATGTTTCGATATAAAAAAATCTTAAGTTAAGAAAACATCTTTGAATGCCATATTCTGCAGATCTCTTGAGGTTTTTGAAGATGCCCTATCTATCTCTTATATTTAGATAAGCAAATATTGCTTGTCTCTTAGCAACTTGATTTCTGAGTAGCTTAGAAAATAACTGTGATAGACTGTCATAGTAACTAACAAAATGACACGCTTGCATGACTATTAGTTTGCATTTCTTAATTATCCTAAACAGTTTATGACGGTTGGTAGCAAGAGGTCAAAACTTTACATTTCATTTTTAAGCATTACTAGGAACAATACCTTTAAGAAGTGTTACCCTTAATTTTGTATCAATATACAAAGATCAATACCAATGTGGCCAAATATAATCTTAATTTTGTATCAATATACAAAGATCAATACCGATGTACCCCAATACAATCTTAATTTTACATCAGTATACAAGGGCCAGTACCATTGTGGCCAAATATAATCTTAGTTTTCTAATTCTTGTAAGCAGCAAGTACTTAGCTTACTCACTCACCACATTGCATACACATTTAAGAACTAGTACATGCCGGGTGTGGTGGCGCACGCCTTTAATCCCAGCACTCGGGAGGCAGAGGCAGGCGGATCTCTGTGAGTTCGAGGCCAGCCTGGTCTACAAAGTCCAGGACAGCCAGACTGTTACACAGAGAAACCCTGTCTCGAAAAACCAAAAAAAAAAAAAAAAAAAAAAAGAACTAGTACACAGTAATAAAACAAGGGCTGGGTGTAGCAGAGGAGTTTCCTAGCATGTGTAAGGCCCTTCTTTCACCCACCACCAGGGCAGTGAAAAAGCCAACCACGACATCAATAAAACAAATACTGAGGAATAAGATAATAATTAATACACACTTGACCCACACACATATACCTACATATGTTTGTAGTGTGTCACATAGAGGTAGTTTGCAGTTGGGAACAATGCGAATTGTACTGTAATTTTTTTTTTTTTTTTTTTTTTTTTGCTTTATAGTTCTGTTGTTGTCCCTTGGTATCCTTGGATATTGGTTTAAAACAACTTTTCACACCTGATGGATACCCAAATCTTAATATAAAGTCCCTGAAGTAAAATGCTAAAGTATTTAGATATAATTTTAAAATATATTTCTAAATAGTTTAATCATCTATGTATTACTTGCACCTAATATAAATGCTATATAGATATTGTTCCGTATTGTTTGAGTAATGATAAAAGTATGTATGTATTTGGTATGTATACAACCATTGTATGCCTGACTGTACTTTCTGTCTGTCCATAAGGAACTCATAGGTGTGGATGGCTGATTATATGTCAGTTGTAATATCCATTAATTTAGATTTTTATATAGATTCTAGAAACTTCATATCCTGTTCTTTTATGTCATTTAAAATTTATTTCTTTTTTGTGTGTATGTATGATTTACCTGTACCGTGTGTATGTGCATCATGTGCATGCCTGGTGCCTGTGGAGCCCAGAAGAGGGTGTCTAATCTGGAACTGTATTCACAGATAGTTGTTAGCTGTCATATGGATGTTGTGAGTTGAACCTGCATCCTTTGCAAGAGCAGCAAGCATTCTTATGTGCTGAGCAATCTCTTCAGCCCTCTTTGATATCATTTTACTAGAGATTTATTTTCAACAAAAAGATATGCCTCTTCCCTGTTTTGTTTTTCATTGATGTCTCTGATCTTATCTAGATCAGATTAATTCAGATCATCTATTAATTTTAAAAAAGTTTCAATTTTAATTATGTGTATGTGTGTCTATGAGAGGTATGTCCCCATAATTATAGGTGCCTTTGGAGGCCAGAAGAGGGTGTCAGATGCCCTGGAACTGGAGTTAGAGGTGATTGTCACTGATCTACTGTTCTGCAAACTGAACTCAGGTCCTCTGCAAGAGCAGAACATACTTTTAGCTAGTGAGCTTTCTCTCCAACCTCCTTAAACCCTTTATTTGAGGTAATTTGCAAAACACTGTAGTTGTTTATATGTGTGTGTGTGTGTGTGTGTGTGTGTATATATATATATGGTAATATAGGTATATAGATAGATACATATGTTTAAATCTATCTATATATATCTATATATATGTATATATTTATAAATTATAATCACGTCATTCCACACTTCACCCCCTCCCATGCAGCCCTACTTGTTGTCTCTCAAAATTTATGGCCTCTTTTTCTTTAATTGTTGTTACACACACACACACACACACACACACACACACACACTCTCTCTCTCTCCTAAGTATGTAAACATAACCTGTATGTGTATGATAGTTTTAATTTAAATTATCTGAGTTGTAAAACTTAGTTAGACTGTTACATTCAAGGAGATTTTTACATACAAGTACTTTTTGATTTTTATTCTTCTATTTCAAATCTGAGTTCAATATTATTCTTATGATTTAATTGATTGGCTGATAATCAATTAACTTCCATTATGACATGAATTTATAAAAGATTTAGTTTGAGTTTGTGGAATAATATTGTACCTTTTATATTAAAATGTTTTGAATTTTTATTTGTTAATTTTACATGTGTGGATGTTTTACCTATATGTATGTTTGTATACCATGTGCACACAGTGCCCTTAGAGGCCAGAGGGCGTCAGATGCCCTGGAACTGGAGTTACAGACTGTTGTGGGACATCATGGCGCTGGGAACTGAACTTGGTTCCTCTGGAAGGGCAGCCAGTGCCTTTAACTGCTGAATCATTTCTTCATTGTATTTAAAAATTTTTCCTTATATTTTTGATGTTTATTTTTAGAATAGACATTCCTTTGAAGCTCCCAATTTGCATGTCTACTGGCCAATTGCATTATCATAAGAATCTCAGATTTTAATATATCCAGAATACAACATCTTATTTTCCTCCTCATATCTTTCTGTCATGTGCCTCTTATTCCCCTACTTATTTAGTGCAGAAATTAGATCATTATTTCTCTTTGACTCTGAATTTGGAACCTATTATTCATAGTACATTCCTTAAAGTCTGCCTTCAGAACATGTTCTGCATCTCTAGACTCTGTCTAAAACTGCTTAAAGTTGTTACTTCTAGAGTGCAGCAGAAGTCTACCCTTTCTCTCTGATTCCACCTTTCTTCCCTCTAGTAAGTAAAATCTTCACTCAGCAAAGTGGCCTTTTGAAAAAAGAAAAAAGAAAACGCTCTTACTGCTTTAAAATGTTTTCAGTGCTTCTTCATTGCATTGCAAATAAACCCAGAATCTTGTAGCCTCGCTCAGCGGGGCTCACTGTGCGTTGTATGTTAGCTATGTTTGTTCTCTAAGTGCAATGTCTGCTGTGTTTTCCGACATGATGTCTTACCTGTTGTGTTTTGTTAGGCTTTTTGTGTGACTTACGCTTTATTCATGCCATTGCTTTAACTGTTACTTGACACCCTACCTGCCTGGGGGTGAGATGGGATTATGGTCCAGGATGGCTCAACCTTGTGATCCTCCTGCCTCTGGCTCTCCTGTGCGTGGATTGTAGACATGTGTTGCTAAACCTCGTGTCTTAGTCTGCTTTTTGTGCTGTGGTAAAACACTGACCAAAAGCAATTTGAAAAAGAAAAGGTTTATTTGCTTACATATGCTGGGTCACAGTACATTGAGGAAAGCCGATGCAGGAATTTAAGACAGGAACCTGGAGTCAGGAACTGAAGCAGAGACTATGGAGGGGTACTGCTTACTGGCTTGATCTTTATGGATTGCTGAGCCTGCTTGCTTTTGCCATCTACGACTGGAACCACAGGGGTGCTGTGGCTACAGTGAATTGCTCAGTTCAGTCGTGTCTTTCATATCAATCATTAATGTAAGAAAATGCTCTTCAGAATTGCCTACAGGCTGTTTTATAGAGGCATTTTCTTAATCGAGGTTTCTCTTCCCTGGTAACTCTAGATTATGTCAAGTTGACAGAAAACCTAACCAGGAGACCTGGCTTTTACAAACACAAGTCTGACCACCTTAAGAAGATCTCTTCTTTCCTATTTTCCTAGAAGAACTGCCTTGTGCCTCAGTGAAAGGAGAGGCAGTTAGTCCTGATTCGATTTGATATCCCAAAGTGGGTTGATAGGGGATTGAGGGGGGTAGTATAGGGGAAGTAGATGGGAAGGTGGGACTGGGAGGTGGGAGGCAAATGGTGTTTGGAATGTAAATAAACAAATAACAAAACAAACAAAAAAATCTCTTCTTAAATTTTCTATTATAGTATCATAGTATAGCCATCATAGAATTTTGTACCTACTTATTTACTACCTAGTTATTTCTCCTATTTATTTAGTAGTTTGTAGTCTGTCTCAACTTCAGTGAAAGCAGAGTGTTTATTTTTAACGCTTTCCATATAACGTTTGTACAGTATTTTGTACTTAGGTGTTTAGTGGGTACTCGTGAGTGCATCACTATAGTTACATACAAAACAATGACATTTAAAATAATATAATATTATAATGCAGAATTGGAATATTTCTGTAGCTAGTCTAAGTACAAGAATATGGTTGAAAGATTGTTTTAAAAGTATTCTTTGTATCATATTTATATTAAAGATTTTTAAAAACTCAGCTATGTATGTACATGTGTGTGTGGTAGTGGGAATTAAACCCAAGGACCTTGTGCCATGCTAAGCCATTCTTGTTTTTTATTTTAAAATCAGGATATTGTTCTAGTCTGGGCCGGCTTGGCAGTCACAACATGGCCAAGAACTCATGACAGCCCTTTTGCCTCAGCTAAATGCTTGGCATTATGGATATTAGACATGAACCACCAAGCTGACCATTATGTTTGAATTTAGCAAGCGTTCAATCTTTGAAAAAATATTAAGAAGGGAAATGAAAAATAAATTTGTTGTTGTAGAAGAATGAGATATGGGGCATTGTTCATTGAAGACACCACTTTTTGCTTTTAAACTGTCTTAATTTGTGTGTGGTGGCACACAAACTGTCTTAATTTGTGTATATGTGTGAGCTACTACATGCACAGAGTCCAGAGGAGAATGTAAGTGATCCCCCTGCCTCTACTCCTTCAATAGTGCTGGGATTTTGTGTGTGTGCACCTGGCTCTTTATATAGAGTGAGGATTTCACATTAGTTCCTCATGCTTGCTCAATATACACTCTTAACCCACTGAGCCACCTCTGCAGCCCTAAAGGCGTGATTTTAACTGTACTGTGTTTTCTAGATTCTCAGGTGTTTTCTCTATTTATAAATAATTTTATTAGGAAAAGAAAGATAAATAGGAATATATGTGTGTGTGTGTGTGTGTGTGTGTGTGTGTGTGTGCGTGTGTGTGTAAGTTAGTAAGATGTGGAATTTTAGAGGTCTTTGTAGAATTACAAAGGTATAATAAGCCTTGGAGCATAGAGTGTGACTCCTACCAGGCAATTCTTTTCTGTTAGACAACTCAGAATCAAAACAGTATGTAAAATAACCTTTAAATTGAAACCCACACACTTATGGAATAGTAAAATAAGGTTTCTGTTTATAACCAATTAAAAAAGTTACTACTCTAGTTTCCATTATTATACACTCATGGACATTCTTAGGCATTTAAGGCTGAAAGAGCCCAAAGTTAGAAAGCTGAAAGTTGGAGAAACATTTCTATTTTCATAAACTACATTATGATGTCCTTGGAAAGAGTATTATCTCAATATAAAAATTAGTCTTTCTAGGGAGAGGGAGAGTCAGTTTTCTTTAAGGGTGTTTTTCCCTGCTGGGTTGACTCCACTGGGTGGCCTCACATGCAGAGCATATAGGTGGGACAAATTGGATTTAGTTGGGTTACTGAAAAAAAAAAAAAAAAAAAAGGTCATGGAATTGCAGGGGAGGGTCTGAAGGATTTAGGAAGAGTTTTGGGGGAGATAAGTATGAAATTATCAAATAATTAATAAAAATATATAGATAAAAACTAGCCTTAATTTTTATAAAGAATAATTCAATAAACTTCTGCAGTTATTTATATTAAAAATTCTTTTTTCCCCTAAATAATGCTAAAATATAGTCAGCTTTTCAAATTACTGGGAAAAAAAGCCTATGGGGGAGCCAGGTAACCTAAAATATACTACAGTGTTTCCCATTGAGTATAATTTTACTCCCTTTGTATCTTAGCTGCAAGATATTACATATCATCCTGTATGTTTTTATTTTAGTGGATATAATTAAAAAGCTGAGTGGATATAGTTAATAAAGCTGGCTGTTAAAAACAGTTGTTAAAATAGACTGAAAGGAATAGGAACATAGTCTTTGTTACTTGTTAGTGGGACACTTTGCCCTAGTGGAGCCGCCATGTAGGCCCCCAGTGCAAGAGGAAGGTCTTAGCCCTCATATGGCTGCTGAACTAAAAGGGGCTGATATGTATGGCACCCTACACCGGAGGAATAGGATAGGTGGGAGAACGGGGGAAAGGGTGGGATAGTGGAAGGGTGGGCTTGGGAGGGGTGGAGGGAGGAGACTGTGATGGAGATGTAAATTGAAGTAATAAATAAACATAAAAAATCAAAAACAAACCAAAACAAACAAAGAAACAAACAAACAAAAAAACCAGTTGGTAATTAAAAATATTCTTAGCTGGGTATGATAGTGCTGGTTTTTAGTTTCAGCATGCAGGAGGCAGAGACAGGTACCGCTGTGTGATTTTTCAGGTTGTTTTAGAAATCCAACTTTCTCAAAGTGTTGTAGTGGCATTTCCTTGTTTTCATACAAATTATTCTTTTTTAAAGATTTATTTTTATAATTTCATTAACAAAAATATTTAAAAAAATTTTTACTTTTGTGTTTTACCTGCTTGCATGTCTTCATATCATGTGATTGCCTGGTCCTGAAAGCATTCAGAAGCATTGGATCCTCTGGAGCTGGAGTAACGGATGACTGAGTTACCTTGTGGGTGCTGGGAGCTGAACCCTGATCTTCTGCAAAAGTAGCAAATGCTCTTAACTGCTGAGCCATCTCTCCAGCCCCAAGATTACTTTACTTTTTGTATGTATGTATGTGTCTGTGTATAGGTTTATGTACCTAAGTGCTGGTTCCCACAGGTGCCATTGGAGTTACAGGCATTTGTGAGCTACCTGACATGGCTCTGCTGGAAACTGAGCTCAGATACATGCTTACCCACTAAGCTGCCCTTCCAGCCCTCATGCTAATAATTCATTTTGCTGTTTGTATGACTAAAATTTTTATCTGGAGGCTTAGAAAAATACCTATGTGTCTACTATTTAATTGTTGATCTGTGCAAATACATTTATTCTTCAAGCATTGTGTGAACGTTTCAAAAAGAAACTTTTGACAGATTAGATTAAGCACAGCTGATTTGCACAAAGAACACTACATAAACTGGGTAGTGCTCAGAACCAGCAGTGATTCAGAGAGCTCCGTGCTGGCAGTGTCTAAACAGTGAGCTCTGAGGCTATGTGTTGGTGACTTGAGTGACTGAAGCCATGGCTTTGGCTTATTTGGGCATGATTTGATGGATTGGCTGCCTGTGGTTGGCTGAAACCTAATCTGTAAACGTAGGGGTAAAACGTTCAGATTGTCCTACTCACCACACAGATCACGCAGTCATTCTGAAATGTAAGGAATTTCCTCTCCATCAGGGAGCCAATAATTGATTATGCGGTAGCCATCAGTTGAACATCTTGCAAGTCATTTCTTACATGTATAGGGGTGACAGTGCCTGATCCCTCACCATGGGCTCAGTCCTAATAGAATACTTGGAGCAAGTGTCATCCTCTGCAGTTTCTCACCTGGCTGCCAGTGGGCTTCCTAGATTCCCTCCTTGGGTTTGAGTAATTTACTAAAGTACCAGAGTAATTTACATAGATCTCAGGGAAATACTGTGCTTGTGTTTATTAGATTATGATGGACATTTTAAGGGATTAAAATAAGCATCAGACACAGAAACTTGTAGGGCAAGGTCTAGAAAGCTCTCAAGTGTAGGAGCTTCATTTCTTGTAGATTGAGATGCACTATCCTCTGGGCAGGCAGGTAGCTCTTAGTCACCTTCCTGCAAGGCTGTGCTTCTCAGCTAACTAGAAGTTCTTCAGTCCTGTTTTTGTTTTTGTTTTTTTTTTTGTTTGTTTTTTAAAATGGAAACATTGCATTTGTATGATTGAAATATGTACAGCTGTGCATAAAGGTTATTGGACCAAAAAAGGATGTGAATTAATATGTTAAGACAGAATGGTACACCCAACAGGGTGCTTCTGTTCAGTCTTCATGGCTTTTTTGGGCAGCATTCCTTTCTCTTCGGTATGAGGTAGAGCACTGTCTTGAAAAGGGGATCTTGTGAGGAATCCTTAGACAAGACAGATCAGAAAAATGTCAGAGTAGAATAGTCTTACTTTCTATGATTCACGTAGGCAGTTTGCTTTGGGGAAACAAGGTACTGCTTGAGGAAGGGTAGGAGAGTCCTGGAGAGGTTTCAGTTCTAACATTCTAACAAAAATTGTGTTTTACTTGATTGTTCCAAAGCTCCTTCAAGAACTAAGGCCAGAAGGCCAGATACCTTACTTTCCTAGTTATTAAAGACCTAACAAGGACTTATGGAAGAGCTAGCAAGTGTGGATACACATACACACACACACTCTCTCTCTCTCACCCTGTCATATGTGAATATTTGCTGTGAACAACATACTCTTATTTGCTTATTTACTGTTAAGTTGCAGTTTGTTGCATAGGAGCTCAAAACACAGGGACAGCTTTTAGGCTTATGGTTATCTGTCTATATAACAACTCCTCTTACATAAGTGTTACAATTACATCCCTGAAGACACAAGGACTAAGATAATATTTGTCACCTAGTGTGTTAGGTTTCTACTTGTTATTTTCTTTCTTTATTCTTTAATGCTTACTTATCAAATGTATGAAATATTAAGTTAAAGGTTATAGTATAATTTATAAAATGTGCTGTGTACATGTTAGATGCCAATTACCATTCTTGGTACGATTGGACAAGTCTACTTTTAGATATTGGCAGTTTAGGGGCTGGAGAGATGACACTGCAGTTAAGAGCACTTGTTCTTGCAGAGAACCAATGCTCAGTTCCCAGCACTCAAATGGGGATCGGCAACCATCTATAACTCAGTTCTAAGGGCTCTGATTCCCTCTTTTGTCCTGAGGGCAACAGGCACATGCATGATATATATACATGCAGGGAAAACATACATATAAAATAAATAATTTAAAAAAAACTGACAATTTAATTGGAAAGATCAAACACACGGACATTAAGCAACTATAAAAGATTTATTAAAATTGGATAGTTTATGTAAAAACTCTAGATTATTGGGTTCTGGTAGAGATATCACTGTGTTCTGACATAAATTGAGTTTAGCGTGGTTACTGTTCAGTTTTATTTTGGGGCAGCCTAGCATCGGACAGTATGGATTAACTACTACTATAATAGCTGAGTAGTATTTTGGCTGCCACCAAATATCACTTATGCCACATGAGGACTTCTGAGCCTGCTGTTTTATGCCTGTTACATCAACATCTGCAGAATTACCCTGAGTTTCGGGTTAGCATGGACTTCAGAGTGAGACTTCTTGTTGAGCATTAAAAATAATGCTAATTACTGTTATTTTCAGAGGACTGATGTAGTGTTTGTTTTTTCTGGGTTTTTTTTTTTTTGCTTGCAAAGTTTAGATACTACAATTAAAATTATTTATTTATTTTATGTGTGTGGGTGTTTTGCCTGAATGTATGTCTGTACACCACTGTGTGCTTGGTGCGACAGGACAGAAGAGGACAGGCATTGAGTTGCTTGGAACTTGGAACTGGAGTTATACTCGGTTGTGAGCCTCCATTAGGTACTGGGAATTGAACACTGGTCCTCTGGAAGAGCAGCTGGTCCTGCTAACTGCTGAGATTTCTCTCTAGCCCCCTAGATATTATTTTTAAGTTAGTTCTGATAAGTTGGTGTGTATGTCAAGGAAGATAACTACTATTGTCATAAATTATCAACAGAATGATTCATTATTATAATTGGTCTTTGGCACTAGATTCATATTAGGGCAGTATGAATGCTTAGTTCAAATTGGCTATAAATTATTTTTTATACAGTGCCATTTGGTTGAAATACAATGAGCTTGTTTTTAATTTGTTTACATTTCTTGGAGATCTGTGTAGTCTTTATTGCTGTGAAGTAATGTGCCTCTGTAGAGAATATTAGTGGTCTAATTTATAGTAGAAAGTTAAATTAAAATATTAGATTTTTTAGGTTGGAGAAATGGCTCAGTGGTTAAGAGCACTGGCTGCTTTTACAAAAGACCTGTTTTTCAATCCCAGCACCCATACAGCAGTTTGAAACTGTAATGGCCAGGCATGGTGGTGCATGCCTTTAATCCCAGCACTTGGGAGGCAGACACAGGTGGATCTCTGTGAGTTCAGGACACCCAGGGCTACACAGAGAAACCCTGTCTTGAAAAACTAAAAAAAAAAAAAAAAAAAAAAAAAGATTATATTTTTGGTTCTATTTCTCTACAGTCATGGTCAGAGAGATACTGCACAGATTCTTCTATTACGAGGAGCCAAATATTTACCAGATAAAAATGGAGTAACCCCTCTAGACTTATGTGTACAGGTATGCTTTTAATACATTATTCTGAGGCCACTTATGATAGAAATTATAAATAATCATCTTTTACAAGGAAGTTTGGTTTGTAAAAACTATGACCTTTAAAAGTCCGTGTGTTTTGAAATCTGAATAATTGTAAATTTTGTTTTTAGGGTGGATATGGAGAGACATGTGAAGTATTAATTCAGTATCACCCAAGGCTTTTCCAGACTATTGTTCAAATGACACAGAATGAAGACCTTCGGGAAAACATGGTAGCATAAGCTTGCTAATAGGTTGTAAATGAGTAATAATTAATAATTCTGTTGTCATTATTTTAGTAACTTGAGTTTGTTATGCCTTATATAACTATGAATTATAGTTAGCCCTTATTGTATGGGAATTCTGCAGCTAAATATCAACCAGTTGTTGATCAAAAATAAACAAGGTCAGACTTTTTGTCATCATTCCCTAAAGAATGCCATATAGCAACTATTTACATAGCCCTTATATTTTATTAGGCATAATGAATTATGTGAAAATGGTTTTTAAGTTCATGAGAGACATGCATTAAATACCTGCTCATGCTATGTCTTCTTTTAACAAAAACTGGAGCATCTGTAGTTTTTGGGTACTTGGGAGCAAGTTGGAATTGGTTACTAGGAATATTGAGGTATAACTGTATATAATATCATATCTTGTCTGATATTTGATACTCTGAATAATCTGTCTGGCTCTTTAGTCTCTCTTTACAATAACTATTCCTCATGGATAGAGGAAAAGAATGCAAATGAGGAATATTATGTAATGACTGGTAACCACGTGGTGTTAGGGAGGAAACCTGGGGCCTTTTGCCTGCATTTTCCTGCTGAGCTATATCTCCAGCCCTGAGCTCAGTATTTGTAATAGTGATAGTCTTGGAAAAATTGCAGAGTTGGAAACCCTCATAAACTTTAGAAGTTTAGAATTAAATTTTCACATGCATACTTGATTTCCTGTGTGTATTTTTTAAGTGGTTTTACCATTTTTTTCTCTATTGGCTCTTAAGTTTATGTAAAGCAAAACAACTATAAGTTCTTGATTTTAGTTAAATGGCTTCAAGGTGTTTGTTAACCAAGTGTACATTTTGATAGAATTTAATGAGTTACTGTGTATTCATTTTGTTTTAATTCACATAAAACCAGTTACGGCAAGTTCTGGAGCATTTGTCCCAGCAAAGTGAAAGCCAGCACCTAAAGATTCTGACAGGCCTTGCTGAAGTTGCTACAACAAATGGCCATAAACTGCTCAGGTGAGCACTTCAGGGAATCAGGAGACAGTAGCGTCTGGCCGATTGGCCTCCTGGTAATTAAATATCTTCTGCCATTGGTGAGCTGTTTAAAACTTTGCTGACTTACTGTATTAGTTACTTCCCTAAACCATTATAAAATATCATGTCTTTGGCAACTTAGAGAAGGGTTTATTTGACTTAAGGTCACAAAGGAATGAGAGTCCATCATGACAGGTAAACATGGCATCTGGAGCAGAAGCTGAGGGTTCACACCGTGACTTGAAAACAGGAAGCAGAGAGCAGGCTCTAAATGGTGCACATTTTTAAACTCTCAAAGCCCCCTCCAATTCAATAACGTACTTTAGTAACAATAAGGCCACACTTCCTGGGTTTCACCAAAGTGCCTCCAACTTCAGACCAAGCATTCACATGCCAAGACTATAGGGGCCATCTTATTGAAACCACCACACTTATTATTCTTTGTTTTGTTTAAAGAGGCCTGGTTGATCAGCTCTTATTCAAGAGACTTTATTTTTTTTTATTTTTTATTTTTTGGTTTTTCGAGATAAGGTTTCTCTGTGTAGCCCTGGCTGTCCTGGACTCACTTTGTAGACCAGGCTGGCCTTGAACTCGCAAAGATCTGCCTGCCTCTGCCTCCCAAGTGCTGGGCTTAAAGGCGTGCTCCACCACCGCCCGGCTTCAAGAGACTTTATAAAGAAACCCAGAACATGTTAATGTGAATTTTGGCATATATGTTTGGAATTTTGTGAAACGACTACTTAAGATTAGTCCTATAATTAAATGTGTGTGAAGAAGAATCTGTTATCTTGGGGGTGGTCATACTTCCTTTAGACCAGGCAGTTGGTAGCTGGACACAGGAGGACCTATATTCAAGGTCATCATCAGCTACATAGTAAATTTTTGGACAGCCTGGGCTACATGAGAAAATAGTTCAGGAATCTGAATCTCTTGACTTATGAAATTGGTTATATCCCACTGTTTAACCTTTCATGATTCATGATAAAGTTTTTTTCCCTGTACTGCCTCTTTCCCTAGTTCAGTTTTTTTCCCGTTTTTAGAAGATTATATGGTTTTAACAGCTCATTGCTTGGCCTAAAGAGATAAGCTTTATATTACTTACTTTTATGTATAGCTTATATATATGCTCTACTTCTTTGTGTATAATTAGTCACTCCAATAAGGAGAGTAGGCAGATATTACCAAGTACTTAGGGCATTACTGTTTCTTAAGCTATGGATTTGACCCTTTTCTAATTTGAATACATTCTTCTTTGTATTACCCTTTGCTTAATTATTTCTACAGTGACAGTTTGTGATAACCTTTCACCCTCATAATTGATATGGAACCTTTCTCTTTCCAACATCATTCAGAGTCTATAAAAGATATGAATAGAAAGCTGCATTGTCAGACTTAGTGTTATTCCCATATTTCCTTCTTCCTGGGGACTTTTTGTGTATCTAAGAAGAAAGACATTCTGGTACCACCCTTGCCTTTTTTGTCTAGATAGGCTCTTGCTATGTAGCTCAGGCTGACTTTGAACTTGTAATCATCATGTTTCATATTCTGTTGTGGGAATACATTTGTGAGCTACTTATTCTCAGCTACTTTCTGTGCTTTTGTACTCTTTACTTGAAAGAGCTTCTGCTGATTCATACCATTATCACCTTCTTGCTTATTTGTTTTTCCTAATTTCCTTTCCATATTCTCTTTGGAAGCACTTTTAGATTCTTCTGTCTGTAAGACTCTTTGAAGCCAATATTTTCATAATGTACTCCTCTCACTTTTTATAGTCATTCCATGTATTTGATGAAACAAAGACTTAGACATGCTAATTAAGACACAGGAGGAGAGAGTTGGAGGGGGATGAATGGGAGCTGTATTTGATCAGAGCACATTATATGCATATATGACATTTTGAATAAAAAGCATATACACAGTTATTTTGTTTTTTGTTTTTTTTTTTTTTTTTTGAGACAGGGTTTCTCTATGTCCTGGCTGCCCTGGACTCACCTTTTAGACCAGGCTGATCTTGAACTCTTCAGAGATCCTCCTGCCTCTGCCTCCCGAGTGCTGGGATTAAAGGTGTGTGCCACCACACCCGGCCATTACAGACAGTTGTGAACTGCCATATGGTTCTGGGATTTGAACCTGGGTCCTTTGGAAGAAGAGCCAGTGCTGTTAACCACTGAGCCATCTCTCCAGTCCATACATAGTTATTTTGATTCAGCTCCTTTGTAATATAGAGTTATAGTTTGTGACTTAAAATCATAAGTTAAAAAACAAGAACAAGAAGAAGAAGAAGTCCCCCTGGGCTTTGGGCTTTGGAGTCAACCAGGTTCAGGTAGAAGCTCAGACGTACTGTTTACCTACTAGTTGTGTGAGCTCAGCCGCAGACTTTTTGGAGTTGTTGCCACTGCTCGCTGGTGCATCTGCTGCACATGTTTGTGTGCCTGCTGTTTGCAGTCTATCCGTTCGGTGCTCATGAGTAAGACAGTCTGTCTCCTTGTGCTGATTCACACTCTGTTCTAGTTGAGATTGTACTCTCTTTTTAAAGTCAATGTTAGAATGAAGTGGGCTCAGTGTACATGCAAAGACATGGTAAACTTTTAATGAGTAAATTTACACAAAAGCATTCTCTTCTGCTCAAAAGTTTATGCAACTTTTTGCTTTTTTTTTGCACAGTAGTTACAGAAGCAAACAAATGTTGAAGATTTCAAAAGAAAACTACATTCTGAACACAAATAATTATTGTGATGCTCAGTATGGTTTAAGTTTATCCGAATTGGTCTTTGATTTTCATGGTGGAGAATATTTATGATGTTTATGTAGTTATAAGACAATTTGTTACATAGGGAATTACCCTGATATAGATGATTGGTAACATTAACATACGAGTTGTGAGTGACTGTGTGAATACTTCATTACTACTATTCTGAGAAAAAAAATAGAGTTATGAGCAGGATAACAGAGCTTCAACCTCTTAGTTAAGATGGTTGTATTGTGTGTTGTTGACCTGGAGCATAATGTTTATGCTATTGCTTCTCTGTTAAATATTTTCAAAGTTCTAAACAATTGGTTTAACTTATAAGTATTTTGGAAGTGAACAAGTGCCCTAAAGTTTGTATCTCAAGATACTATCTGTTCTGTGGGTGTAATTTTAGTCATAGTTTGTGCTATGACCATTGGTTATATTCTGGGTACTTACAAATTAGAAATTACTGATTTCTAATATATATTCTGATATATCAAATAATCTTTAATAGTATATATTCTTATATTTTCTATTCAACAAACCATTGTGTCTCCTAGAATGGTAAAAAATTATCTTGCCACAGATAATTCATGAAATAGATGGTTAGCAGGCTAAATATATTTTAAAATAACTATTTGAAGATGAATTTGTTTGGCTTCACCTAATCTGTTCATACTCTAATTTTTTTTTGTTTTCAGTTTATCTAGCAATTATGATGCTCAGATGAAGAGCCTCTTAAGGATTGTGAGGATCTTTTGTCATGTCTTTCGAATTGGCCCCTCATCTCCCAGTAATGGAATCGATATGGGCTACAATGGAAATAAAACTCCAAGAAGCCAGGTGTTCAAGGTCAGAAAAGTTGTTATTAGGAAGGTAGATGTAAAAGAGATAACTGTAACACAGCATGAATTCATTAATCAAAACTCATTAACAATGTGAGTTTAGTTCATAACTTGGTCACATATTTTCCCTTTCATTTTTGTCTAATAAACAAGATTTAATTGGTAAGTTTTTAAATATTTTTCTAACACAAATATTGATCCTATTAGTGTTTTTAAGGATAGAGATATTTAGTATTAAAGTAATTGTATGCTGGTTGTGGTGGTGCATGTCTTTAATCCCAGCACTTGGGAGGCAGAGGCAGATGAATGTTTATGAATTACAAGGCCAGCCTGGTCTACAAAGTGAGTCCAGGACAGCCATGGATACATAGAGAGACCCTGTCTTGAGAAAAACAAAGCAAAACAGACAAACAAACAAAAAAGTAATTGTACTGAATTATAGACTTGCTCATTTATTTTATTCATTATTGGATGTTGAAGCCATCTACGTGCTATGCAAGCATTTGATCTACTAAGTTAACCCTACCTTACTTTTTACTTTCTACTTTGAGACAGGATCTCATTAAGTTGGTCCTGGTTCCTTGTTCTGTAGCTTGGGCATGTGTTAAATTTGCCATCATCCTGCCCCTCCTAAGTAGCTGGGATTACAAGTCTTAGCCACCAGGTCCAGCTCAAATGATGAATTTTTAATGCAAAATATAAGCCATCATTTAAAAAAAGTCTTATTTGAAGAATAATACAGTTTTGTTCAATTTTATTATATGTTTGTGTCTGTGTTATGTATTTTACAAGAAAGGCTACTCTTTTTTTTTTGGTTTTTCGAGACAGGGTTTCTTTGTGTAACAGCTCTGGCTGTCCTGGACTCCCTTTGTAGACCAGGCTGGCCTTGAACTCAGTGATCCACCTGCCTCCCAAGTGCTGGGATTAAAGGCGTGCACCACCACACCCAGCTTGAAAGGTTCATGTAGCAAGCGCTTCACTTGCTGAGCCATCTTGCTGGCCAACTCTGTACTCGTGGATGCTAAGAATAGGTGTGATAGCCCTTTAGAAAGGAATGTCCAAGTATCTGTTTATCTATATGTTTCATTCTCCTTTTTTTTTTTTCAAAATCAGTACAGGAAAGATACTTTTCAGCTATACATGTTTGTTTCTTTTTAGTTCTTTTCCCCACCTCTTGTGCCACCTTCTGGAAGAAGGAAATGAAACATTTTTTTTTTTTTTATTCAAATTGACTCTCTGTCCTGTTTCCTTTAGTTAGGATTAACAATTTATTACTTTAGTAGCGTTTTGGTCCTAATGACTAAGCCACCCTTTTGTTAGTGCTTTTTAAGTAAGTTTTCCTCCTTTCATCACATCACATGAAGTTGTTCTTAATATACTGTGGCATGACTCACTATGTTAGGACTGACTGTACCCCTAATGTTATTTTCTACTCATCTGTAATGATAAGAAAGTCATATTAGGTATAGGCAATGGTCATTGTTCTCGGTATTGATTTTTCATTCTTGAAATCTGAATCTGTCTTGCTAGTGGGGTCTGTGTTAGCATATAACAGGTGTTTACTGCTAGTTTTCTATATAATCAGTACAGGCTTAACTGTAGAAAAGTATGTTAAAGATACTGTTTCCCACTCTCTGCCTTTGTGGTTTTTCAGTGTTGGTACTTAAATTAAGGCCTCACACATGCTAGGTGACATTTTTTTTTCTTTGTTTAGTGAAATCCAGATGTTGTGTTTTGTCATATATTTATGGGTTTTCTTTCCTTTTATTTTTTGCCATACTAGGAAATGAACTCAGGGCCTATATCAAAACTAAATATATTTTAGTTAAGTGCTCTATCACTAAGCTGTATTTTGACTGCTTAATTTTTTTTAATTAAAAAAATTTCATACAATGTTTTGATCATGTTGTCTCCCATCTCCTCCAAGATTCTCCACTTCTCTGCCCACCCAACCTTATGTTCATTATCTCTCTCTCTCATTCTCTCTCTCTCTGTCAATCAAATGAAAATAGATCAATACGGAAAAACATTACAGAACAAAACAAAACAAAAAGTCTACCTCAAAAGCCCCCCAAAACAAAAACAGAAACAGTACAAAGTTTGTTTTGTGTTGGTCAGATATTCCTGGTCATAGGGCTATCCTGGAGTTTGGTGGATACACCTACTGACAGTCTAGTTTAGAAAACTGATTTTCCCTTTCAAAGCAAGTATCAATTGCAAATAGGACCCATGTCCACTTCCCCTTCTCAGTGCTAGGACCCTGCCTGGCTTATACCTATGTAGGACTTGTGTGTGTTGCTATAGTCTGTGAGTTCTTGTGTGTATCAGTCCTGTTATGTCTGGAAGACACAGTTACTTAAGTCATCTGTCACCATTGGATTTTAAAATATTTCTGGCTCCTCTTTTGGATAGATCCTTGAACTGTGAGGGGAGGGGTTTGATGAAGACATCCTATTAAGGCTGAATTCTCCAAAGTCTCTCACTCTGTGCAGTGTACAGTTGTGAGTCTCTGTGTTAATTCCCATGTATTGTGAAAAACAAAAGGGCTTCTCTAATGAGAATTGAGCAAGGCATTGAATCTGGGTATCATCTCTTAATTCATTTCTTTTTTTAGCTTAAATTTTTTCCTTTTATTGAAAATAGATTTTTTCTCAAATAATATATCCTGATTAGGGTTTCTGCTCCCTCTACTCCTAGCACCTTCCAGCCTCCCCTCTCATTCAGTTCCACTCCTTTTTGTCTCTTATTAGAAAACAAACAGGTTTCTATGGGACAATAAAACAAAATAAGATAAAACAAAAACTAACACATTGGAATAGGACAAAACAAAGCAACAGAAGGAAATGAGTCGAGAAAAGGCATAAGAAACAGAGGCCCACTTGTTCATACACTCAGGAGAACCTGTAAAAACATGAAAGTGGAAGCTGTAATGTAAATGCAGACCCTGAGCACCTGCCACAGTTTCTGTAAGTTCATATGAGCTTTGATAATGTTGATTTAGAGGACCTTGTTTTCTCAGTGTCTTCCGTCTCCTCTGGCTCTTATACTCTTTCTGCCTCCTCTTCTCACTGAGCCCTAAGGGGAAGGGTTGATGGAGGTATCCTACTTAAGGGCTCTGTATTTTTTGTCATCTGTTACAGGAGGAAGCTTCTCTGATGATGGCTGATCAAGGCATTGATCTATGAATATAGCAGAATTTTTTAGGAGTCATTTTATTGCTATATATATATGTATATATTTTTTCTTTTTTAAAGAGCAGTATTAGTACGTTTTACCCTAGGTCCCTGGGTTATCTAGTTTCAGGTCACCCAAGCAGTGTTGGGTATGGGCTCCAGATCATGGAGTAGGCCTTAAGTAAAATCAGTTCTTGGTTGGTTACTCCCACAAGCTTTGGGCCACCATTGCCCTAGCATAATCTTGCAGGCAGGACACCATAATAAATCAAATGGTTTGTGGCTTTGTTGGTGTTAATATTTCTCCTTATGGTTGCATGCAGAGGACCTTTCTGTACCATGTAGGTGTGATTGTCGCGTCCCCCTTGACCAGCAAGAACGACGCAACTCGCAAAAGCTCTTCTCAAGCAGTTTATTCAGGTCCCTTGAAAACAGTCTTCCGAATGCCCGGGCAGACCCAACCCACAGGCTAAATACTATATGAACAGCCAATCAAGTAAAGCCACGTGGTGCTATCTTAGAGGCCCACGTATGCGGAAGCAAGCCAGATCAGCGGTCTTAGCCAAATATGGACTTGTTTACCACTGAGAGCGCTCATCATCGGGCTGGTGGAAGGCGGAAACCGGTGCCATCTTTAGGGTGCGGCATGTCGCAGCTCTCTACATGTGATAGGTGCCTATTCTGTGTAGGCGCCAGCTCAACTTTTCTATGTTCAGTGAGTTAGGGAGGTGTTGTCTTCATCAGTGAGGCCTTGCTGTCAGTATTAGGAGAGCAACCTACAGTTTGGACAGCAGCCTGGTTGTTTGGGGAGATTCCCATGGGACCCCTTTGGCTAACAACTCAGATGTAGCTCATTCCCAATATTGGAATTTTCAGTTAGAAGCCAGTTACCCTTTTCTTCTGTTTCAACCAGTTTGATGTTTCCCCCGTCCTTCCACTTGAAGTTCACTTTTGAAACAGTCAGGTATTTGCTGACATACAGAGATTAAAAAGAATGTACAGGTTTAATGTTTTGGTTATGAAGAGAAAGAAACTTTTGGATGTGATGACATGGCTTAAACAATAAAATGTAATGTGTGAGTACCTCAAAGAAGACATTTCACTCTTCTCATCAGGGACATTCAGTATTTTGAAGTAAGATTCGGTTATCTGCAACCCCTGTTTACCTGTAATCCCAGCACTTGAGAAGTAGATGCAGGGGATAGGATCTGGATCTCAAAGTTGTCTTGGCCATATATGTAGTTTGGAGGTATCTTAGGGTTCTTTTAAAATCTAGAAAGAGAACCACAGCAGCAATAGTAATTTGCTAAGGACTATCTAGAGGTGCAGAATAGTAGAGTGCGTGCTTAGCATGCTTGAGGTCCTGGGTTTGATTCCTGGCACTGGGGGAAGAAAAACCCCACAGTATTCTAGTCTGTCTTTTGTTGTTGTTGAACATACATTCTTATTTTGAAATTTTTATTACTTTTTTTTATTATGTGTGTGACCCCACCTGTGTGTGTGTATCTGTGAATGCATGCAAGGAGCATGTGTAGAAATTAGAAGAGAACCTTGAGAGTCAGTTTTCTCCTTCATATGTGTCCTAGGGATTGAAAGAACGAATGTTGTCAGTTGGGGTTGGTGGCAAGTGCCTTAATTTGCTGAGGCATCTCACTGTCCTGCTAAGTCTGTAGTTTGATAATTTAATCATTATATATCTTGTCTTAAAAATTACTAGTTATTGGGGTTAGAAAGATGACTCAGCAGTTAAGCACACTTGCTGATCTTCTTGAAGATTCATATTCAATTCCCAGTACCCACATGGTGGCTCACAATCATCTTTAAATCCAGTCCCAGGCTATCTGACAACCTTTTTTGACTTCATTGGGTACTGCACACACATGGTACACAGATATGTATGAAGGTAAAACACTCACACACTAAAATAATAAGATAATTCTAAAAATTGCTAATTATTAGAGGTGAATTGGATATGTAGGTATATTTCAATATATATATATATCTATAGTATGCTCCACTTTGTAATTTTGTATTATAAGTTATAAAAAAGTAGGAATGCTTTTTAGGAAGCACTGTGAACTAAACAATTCTTAGGTTTTTAAGCTATTTTTAGGTTTTTAAATAAAAAAATATTTGTTTGAAAATTGTTAACATCGTTATAAGTGTTAGGGGATTATAAAAGCAATAAACAGTTTAAAAATACATATTTGAAAACTGCTTATAAGTTTTTGTTAGATATTATTTTCTTTATAAATTATAGAAATAATACACATAAGTTTTTCTGTAAATGAATAAATTTACTTTTTTAACATTTGTATAATTTCCTTACCTTTAAGCTTTGCTGTCATATAGACTTGATGAAAATGTCAAGAATAAATTTCTTACACTGTCTATCTAGATGTGAGTTTTTAGTTGTCTTTTTTCTATTAAAAAATGCACTTTAAGATTGTTGTTTAAGAAGCCCATTTCTTTTCTTTGTAGCCTTTGGAATTGCTTTGGCACTCATTAGACGAATGGTTAGTTTTAATAGCCACAGAATTAATGAAAAACAAAAAGGACTCAACGGATATCACTTCTATTTTACTGAAACAAAAAGGCCAGGATCAAGATGCCACTTCCATTTCAGCATTTGAGCCTTCAGGACCTGGGAACTATGAGAGTCTATCCACGGGTACAGGGGAATCCAAGCCAGATGTGCTCGCAGGGCAGCAGGAAGCCAGTGCGGATTGCCAGGGTGTTATTTCTGTGACTGCCAACCGGCTCAGTGCTGTCATTCAAGCTTTTTACATGTGCTGTTCTTGTCAGATGCCTCCAGGGTAAGAAACGCTTGAATTGTTATTTATTTATTTATTTTTTTGTGATAGGTGAAGACAAGCTTCAATATTTCTGTAATTTCACTAAAAACAGATATAATTTGTTGTTTTTTTAAAATGCTCTATTTGCATTTGTTCAGGATATTCATTGGACTAATACAAATCTGGTAAAATATTTACATGTTGTGAAACTATACATTTATTTTTATGTAACTTGGTGAAGGCTACTTTGTAAATAGCTGCACAAAATTTTACAGTTTTTATAAGTCATTTGTTTATATATCATTTATTAATAAAAGTTACTTGTATTCTTTCATTGTACATGACTGCCTAGGTGTACCTCAGTTGATAAGGAAGATGTGTATCTAAGATCTTTCTTTTAGTCTAGAACCCAGTTCCACTTCATTTATTGGATTTGGATATTATAACACCAACTTTGTGTATTCTGATGCTTTTTCCCTTTCCCACCTAGAATGACTTCACCTCGTTTCATTGAATTTGTCTGCAAACATGATGAAGTGTTAAAATGCTTTGTAAATAGGTAAGGCTTTTTGGGATTCTTAGACTATCTTGGCAGCCTTTTCTCTATATATACATTTTCATTTAAACAGAAAAAAATTAATTCTGTTACTAATCCAAAATTTGGTCATTAACAAAAGTATAGCAGGTAGAGATTAATATATTCTTTTCCTTCTATGTCAGCATTGAATATCTGAAGTTACACTTTACTTAATGATAATTATTGTTCACTTTATTTTTCTTTTAGAAATCCCAAAATTATATTTGACCATTTTCACTTTCTTCTTGAATGTCCTGAGTTGATGTCGAGATTCATGCATATTATAAAAGCGCAGGTACACACTTTCTTCATTTTGTTGTTAATATGGTGAAATGAAATGTTTTTCTTTAAAAATTATTTAATTATTTGTAATTTTTAAAATTTTAAAATTAAATTATTTTTAAATGATTATTTTATTATTTTGTGCATATGGGTATTTACCTGCCTGTGTGTCTGTGTACTGTGTGCAGGCCTGGTTCTGATGGAGGCCAGAAGAGGGCAGCAGATCCCCTAAACTGGAGTTACAAACTGCCATGACTGTGCTGGGAACTCTGGTTCTCTTTACCTCTGAGCCATTTCTCCAGACCTCTGAAATTAATTTTCAGATTCTGAATTTTATTTAGTAATTTTAATTTAAATTACTTCATGAAAGACAGAACTCTGTTACCGAACTTTTAAATTATTATTATTTATTTATTAACAATATTCACTTATAACAAATACCAACAATTTCTTAACTATTAACCCTACAAATTCCTACAACCTCTTTAACCTAACCACCAAACCTATTGATAATTATTTTCCTAACCTTTTAGAAGGATACAGTCTCTGTCGTCTCAGTCGTCAGGAACACAGTCTCTTTGGTAGACCCTTTAACACACTTAGTAATCCTTTTTTCTGGAATATCTCCAGATGTAGATCCATCAGGGTAAGTTGCAGTTTCACCTTAAATAAGGCTTGATGCTTTCTTCTCTCTGGGAGACCCCAGCCATCTGTAGGCCAACTTCTTCCGTATCAGCAACTCTGCCGCTCTGCCTCAGTCCTTAAAGCCAGCCACAGTTTTGTTTAGGCCACTGTTCGGACAGGTCAAACCCCTCTAGGCAAAAGTTGAGCCACAGGGTTTAGTCCTTGACCTTTTGGTGTCTTGCTCAGGCTTTCTTTGCTCACCAGCTTCTTTCTGCCTCAGGGAGATCTGGCCATCATCTGATGGCCAGCATATTTTTTCAGCAGGACTCTTGGAGCTCTCTAGCATCGGGGGCCTCTTGGATGGGGCTCCATGCACTGTCCTTAAATAGGAGGAACTCTGTTTCATCTTAATTTGGGCTCTGCCCACTTAGCAGCTGAAAACAATGCCAGGCCAAATACTCTGTTTCTTAGTCCATTAAGTCTTTCCTGTTTTTCCTGGCTTCAACCTTGTTTGTCAGTCCATTAAGTCTCCTGTTTGTTTCCTGTTTTCACCTGACTTCATCCTTGTTTTTCCACAAGCTGATAAGCTAATCACTCACAGCCACGTTGATCTTCATGCCCCGAAGTATCAGGAACCCCTAAATATTTTCTAAATCTAATTTAATTAATCTAACTCCCTACAGAACTCCATGCTACTTTAGTATCAGGAATATATTTTCTTCTCCCAGAAATGTGTATTGCCACATTTCTTTTTTTTCTCTTTTTCCTTTATTTATTTATTTTTTTATTTATTTGTTTGTTTGTTTGTTTGTTTATTTATTTATTTATTTATTTATTTATTTGTTTGTTTGTTTGTTTTTTTGTCTGTCTGTCTGTCTGTCTGTCTGTCTATCCATCCATCCATCCATCCATCCATCCATCCATCCATCCATCCATCCATCTATCTATTTATTTATTTGGTGAGGGGGATTCTTTTTGAAACAGGTTTCTCTGTTTAACCTTGACTGTTCTGGACTCTATTTGTAGACCAGGCTGGCCTCGCACTCAGAGATCTGCCTGTCTCTGCCTCCCAAGTGCTGGGATTAAAGGCATGCACCACTACACACGGCTCCTTATTCTTTTTAAAATTTATTTATTTTTATATATGCATTGGTGTTTTTGCTTATATGTATGTCTGTGAGAGTGTCAGATCTTGGAGTTACAGACAGTTGTGAGGTGCCATGTAGATGCTGGGAATCGAACCCGGGTTCTCTAGAAGAGCAGTCAGCGTTCTTGAATTCTGAGCTATCTCTGCAGCCTTATTGCCACATTTCTAAATTACTTTTGTTAGGTCTTTGAGGAAAAGATTATATTCCAAAATACGTTTAGGAAATAATACCTATGCCCTTTAGGAATTTATAAAACACATTAGTAATATGTTAAAAGGAATGTTAAACCCTCTTGTAAAAATAGTGATTTAGCTGGGGCGTAGTGTTACATGCCTTTAATGTCAACACCCAGGAAGCAGAGGCAGGCAGATCTCTGAATTCAAGGCCAGCCTGATCTACTGAGTGAGTTCCAGGACAGCCAGAACTACACAGAGAAACCCTGTCTCGGGGAAAAAAAGAAGTGATTTAACATCACAGCTCTCCAAATACACCTGATTTGACAACTTTTTTTCTACTAGGTTTGTGTCTGTGTATCTCACGTGTCTGTTTCTTGATCTATGTGAGGGAAAGCTTCATTATTTCTTCATTAATAATGTGATTTGGGCCACGTTTCTTTCTTTCTTTTTTTTCTAGGTGACTTTTTTTTTTCCTCTTTATTTTTTATTTCTTGAAGTTACATCTCAATCGCAATCCCCTCCCTACACCCCCTCCAGTCCCTTCCTCCACGCTCTTCCGCCTCAACCCACCCATCCCCTTCCATTTTTTTTAAGTTTAAGGTATATCTTTTTCCCCCAAAAGCTCCCCCTTTCAGTCCAACAAATGGCTCTTTCTCTTATAATAATAAATACAATACAAAACAACAGAGGTAATTAGGCCACAGTTATGAGAGTTATATGGCTTAGCATACATTCCCAGTGTCCAGTCCATATGTATTTGGCACCTGACTTTAATGCTCTACTATCTAACCATCTCCATGAGTTTAAAGTTCTATATCTAACTCAGTCTTCATACTAACTTGCATCACAATTTTAAAAACATCTTCTTAGATCCAGAACACTCTCTTGATTCCTAAACAACTCAAAATTTAATTATGAGATTCTAGCTATCTATTCTTCAACCACCTCAGAGACCTGAGAGGGATAAATATATCTGATTATATTGGAAGTGCAGGGCCTGCAGCTTCTAAAACTAAGAAATGACATACCAGTGGCTGCCTGGGCAGTTCCCATTTTCTCTCCATACATTACAGTATCGACCTTCACTCATTTGGCCCAGTTTCTCTGACAGACATTGATTGTAGAGCAGGAATTATGAAGGACTTGCTTACTCTCTCTTGGCAGAGCTAGGCTGTCGACTTACTGGCTTCCAAGTAATGTCCTTTTTGGACAGCATTCTGTCTACATTTGGAGCAAGGGGTTTTTCCTGCCAAGAGATAGGCTTGCCACTAATTCAATCATCTCCCACTGGAGATTCTTCGATGCGCATCTTCTACTTGGAGTAGAACAGGGGGTGCTGTCAGGAGTTGACATGTCTCGATATTAAAAAAAAAATCTAAAGTTAAAAGAACATCGTTGAATGCCATATTCTGCAGATCTCTTGAGGTTTTTGAAGAGTCCCTATCTATCTCTTATATTAGACTAAACAAATGTTGCTTGTCTCTTAGCAGCTTGATTTCTGATTAGCTTAGAAAATAACTATAGTAGACTGTCATAGTACCTAACAAAATGAAGGCTTGCACGACTCTTAGTTTGCATTTCTTATTCATCCTAAACAGTTTATGACAATTAGTAGCAAAAGGCCAAAACTTCACGTTTCATTTTTTTTTTTCCTTTACCCCCTGACCCTTCCATCCCACTTCTCTGGAATGGAGTGTTCCTATATAACAGTCCCTCATCCCAGTTCAGAGGTCATATAAGGGCCAAGTTCCTCCTCATATAATGGAGGTCTACGAGGCAGTACCACCAGTGAAAAGGGTCTCGTTACCAGGGAGAGAGAATTAAAAAACCAAACAAACAAATAAACAGACAAACAGATAAAAAAAGAATAAAAAATAGAAAAAAATAAAAATAAAAAATAAAAGGTCTATGTCCATGTTGCCTTTGGTGTGTTAATTGTAGTATCGATATCCTCTACTATATAGCTAAAATCCTACTATAAGTGAATAGATGCCATATGCATCCTTCTGAGTCTGGGTTAGCTCACTCAGGATGAGCTTTTCTAGTTCCATCCATTTGGCTGCAAATTGCATAAATTCATTGTTCCCGATAGCTGAATAATATTCCATTGTGTAGATGTACCACAGTTTTTTAATCCATTCTTCGGTTGAGGGACATCTGGGTTTTTTTTCCAGTTTCCAGCTATTACAAATAAGGCTGCTATGAACATAAATGAGGAAACTTCCTTATGAATCAATGAGGAGACATTTGGGTGTATACCCAGAAGTGGTATGGATGGGTCCTGAGGCAAAGCTATTCCAAGTTTTCTAAGATATCACCAGACTAACCTCCATAGTGGTTGCACAAGCCTGCACTCCCACCAGCAATGGAGTAGGGTTCCCCTTTCTCTACACCCTCGCCAGCATGTGCTGTCATTTGAGCTTTTGATCTTAGCCATTCTGACAGGTGTGAGATGGAATCTCAGAGTTGTCTTGAGTTGCATTTCTCTGATGATTAAGGATGTTGAGCATTTCTTCAAGTGTCTCTCAGCCATTAGGGATTCCTCCTTTGTGAATTCTCTGTTTAGCTATGTCCCCCATTTTTTGATTGAATTATTTGGTTTCTTGGCATTTAGTTTCTTGAGTTCTTTGTAGATTTTAGATAATAGCCCTCTGTCAGATGTGGGGTTGGTGAAGAATTTCTCCCAGTCTGTAGGCTGCCGTTTTGTTCGAATGGCAGTGTCTTTTGCCTTACAGAAGCTTTTCAGTTTCATGAGTTCCCATTTATTGATTATTGATCTCAGGTCCTGAGCTGTTGGTGTTCTGTTCAGGAAGTTGTCACCTGTGCCAATGAGTTCGAGGGTTTTTCCCACTTTTTCTTCTAGTAGATTTAGTGTGACTGGCTTTATGTTAAGGTTTTTGAAGCACTTGGACTTACATTTTGTACAAGGTGATAAGTATGGGTCTAATTTCATTCTTTTACAAGTGGACATCCACTTGGACCAACACCATTTGTTGAAGATGCTGTCCTTCTTCCATAGTGCCATTTTGGCTGCTTTGTCAAAAATTAGGTGGCCATAAGTGTGTGGGTCTATTTCTGGATCTTCAATTCGATTCCATTGATCTACTGGTCTGTTTCTATACCAATACCATGCTGTTTTTACTACTATTGCTCTGTATTACAGCTTGAAATCTGGGATGGTAATACCTCCAGATGTTTTTTTTTATTGTAAAGGATTGATTTAGCTATTCTGGGCTTTTTGTTTTTCCATATGAAACTGAGGATAGCTCTTTCCAAGTCTATAAAGAATTGTGTTGGTATTTTGATAGGAATTGCATTGAATCTATATATTGCTTTTTGTAGGATAGCCATTTTTATTATGTTGATCCTACGTATCCATGAGCATGGGAGATCTTTCCATCTTCTAAAAGCCTCTTCCATTTCTTTCTTCACTGGCTTGAAGTTCTTGTTGTACAGGTCCTTTACTTGCTTGGTTAGAGTTACCCCCAGGTATTTTATGTTGTTTGTGGCTATTGTGAAGGGGGTTGTTTCCCTTATTTCTTTCTCAGCCCATTTGTTTGTTGTATAAAGAAGGACTTCTGATTTTTTTGAATGAATTTTGTATCCAGCCACCTTGCTCAAGGTGTTTATCAGCTGTAAGAGTTCTCTGGTGGAATTTTTGGGGTCGCTTATGTATACTATCATATCGCCTGCCAATAGGGATAATTTGACTTCTTCGTTTCCAATGTTTATCTCCTTGATCTCCTTTAGTTGTCTTATTGCTCTAGCAAGAACTTCAAGTACTATATTGAAGAGAGAAGTTGAAAATGGACATCCTTGTCTTTTCCCTGAGTTTAGAGGAAATGCTTCAAGTTTCTCCATTTAATTTGATGTTGGCCACTAGTTGCTGTATATTGCCTTTATTATTTCTAGGTACGGTTCTTGTATGCCCGTTCTCTCCAGAACTTTTAGCATGAAGGGGTGTTGGACTTTGTCAAATGCTTTTTCTGCATCTAGCGAGATTATCGTGTGGTTTTTTCCTTCATCTTATTTATATGGTGAATTACGTTGATAGACTTTCTTATGTTTAACTATCCCTGCATTCCTGGGATGAAGCATACTTGATCATGTTGTATGATACTTTTGATGTGTTCTTGAATTCGGTTTGCTAGTATTTTATTAAGTATTTTTGCATCTATGTTCATGAGGGAGTTTGCTCTGAGGTTCTCTTTCTTTGTTGGGTCTTTGTGTGGTTGAGGAATCAGGGTGACTGTGGCCTCATAGAATGAGTTTGGCAATGTTCTTCCAGATTCTATTTGGCAAAAGAGTTTGAAGAGTATTGGTGTTAGCTCCTCTTTGAAGGTCCGGTAGAATTCCGTGCTAAGGCTGTCTGGCCCTGGGCTTTTTTTGGTTGGGAGATTATTAATGACTGTTTCTATTTCATTAGGGGTTATAGGGCTGTTTAATCTGCTAACTGGGTCTTGATTTAGCTTCGGTAGGTGGAATCTATTGAGAAAATTGTTCATTTCGCTTAAGTTTTCAAATTTGGGGAGTATAGATTTTTTTTTTTTAAACTTTTTTTTTTTAATAATTTATTTTTTATTTCTTCAAGTTACATCTCAATCACAATCCCCTCCCTACTCCCCCCTCCAGTCCCACCCTTCCACCCTCCTCCCCCTCAGCCCCACCATCCTCTTCCCTTCTTTTTTTTTTTTTTTTTAGTTTAAGGTATTTATTTTTCCCCCCAACAGCTCTCCCTTTCAGTCCAAATAATGGTTCTTTTTCTTATAACTATAAATACAATACAAAACAACAGAAGTAAATAGGCCACGATTATAAGAGTTATATGGCTTAGCATACATTCCCAATGTCCAGTCCATATGTATTTGGCACCTGACTTTAACATTCTACTATCTAACCATCTCCATGAGTTTAAAGTTCTATATCTAACTCAGCTTTCATACTAACTTGCCTCATAATTTTAAAAATCCTATATAATCAGATAAATTTATCCCTCTCAGGTCTCTGAGGTGGTTGAAGAATAGATACCTAGAGTCTCATAGTTAAATTTTGAGTTGTTTAGGAATCAAGAGGGTGTTCTGGATCTAAGAAGATATTTTTAAAATTAGGAGTATAGATTTTTAAAGTAGGATACATATATTCTCATAATTTCCTCAATGTCTGTTGTTATTTCTCCCTTTTCATTTCTGATTTTGTTGATTTGGGTTTTTTTTTCCTCTGCCTTTTAGTTAATTTGGCTAAGGGTCTGTCTATTTTGTTGATTTTCTCAAAGAACCAACTCTTGGTTTCATTGATTCTTTGTATAGTTCTTTTTCTTTCTGAGTTGTTGATTTCAGCCCTGAGTTTGATGATCTCCTCCCTTCTACTCCTTTTGGGAAGGTTTGCTTCTTTTTTTTTCCAGTTCACCCAGTTTGGCTGTTAATTCTTTAATATGAACTGTCCCAATTTTCTTTTTGAAGGCACTTAGTGCTTTGAAATTTCCTCGTAGCACAGCTTTCATTGGGTCCCATAGGTTTGGGTATGTTGTGTCTTCATTTTCGTTGGATTTTAAGAAGTCTTTGATTTCCTTCTTTATTTCTTTCCTGACCCAGTAGTCGTCTAGTAAAGAGTTGTTCAATTTCCATTGGGGTATAGGCTTTCTGTTGATTCTTTTGCTGTTGAAGTCCAGCTTTATTCCATGGTGGTCTGATAAGATACAAGGGGTTATTTCAATTTTCTTGTATCTGTTGAGGCTATCTTTGTGTCCAACTATATGGTCGATTTTGGAGAAGGTTCCATGCGGTGTTGAGAAGAAGTTGTATTCTTTTGTGTTTGGGTGACATGTTCTGTAGATATCTGTTAGGTCCATTTGGTTGATGATCTCTGTTAGTCTCATTATTTCTCTGTTTGGCTTCTGTCTTGGTGAAATGTCCGTTGTTGTGAGTGGGATGTTGAAGTCTCCCACTACTAATGTGTGAGGATCGATGTGTGATTTAAGTTTTAGAAGCGTTTCTTTTATAAATGTAGGTGATTTTGTATTTGGGCCATAGATGTTCAATATTGAGATGTCCTCTTGATGAATATTTCCCTTAACGAGTATGTAATGCCCTTCTCTGTCTTTTTTTATTAACTTCAATTGGAAGTCTATTTTGTTCAATATTAGGATGGCTACTCCAGCTTGCTTCCTGGGTCCATTTGCTTGGAAGACCTTTTCCCTGCCCTTTACTTTGAGATTGTGTTTATTTTCAATAGTGAGATGTGTTTCTTGTATGCAGGAAAAAGATGGGTCTTGTTTACGGATCCAGTCTGTAAGTCTGTGTCTTTTTATTGGCGAGTTGAGTTCATTGATGTTGATGGATATTAGTGACCAGGGGTTGTTATTTCCCATTATTTTGGTATAGGTGGTTGTCTTGTGTTTCTTTTTGTTTAGTTGCTGTGGAGATTTCTATTTCCTCTGTTTTCTTGGGTGTAGTTATCTTCTCTGCATTGGAATTTTCTTTCTAGGATCTTCTGTAGGGCTGGGTTTGTGGGTAGATATTATTTAAATTTGATTTTGTCATGGAATATCTTGTTTTCTCCATCTATGTTGATAGAGAGTTTTGCTGGTTATAGTAGTTTGGCTGGGCACCTTTGTTCTCTCAGGGCTTGTAGCACATCTGTCCAGGCCCTTCTAGCTTTTAATGTTTCTGAGCAGAAGTCCAGTGTAATTCTGATGGGTCTGCCATTTTATGTGACTTGGCCTTTTTTTCTTACAGCTTTTAATATTCTTTCTTTGTTCTCTATATTTGGACTTTCAATTATGTGGCGAGAGGAGTTTCTTTTCTGATCTAATCTGTTTGGTGTTCTGTAAGCCTCTTGAAATTTTATTGGCATCTCTTTCTTTAGGTTTGGTAAGTTTTTCTCTATGATTTTATTGAAGATATTTCCTGGACCATGGAGTCAGGAGTCTTCTCTTTCCTATATGCCTATAATTCTTAGGTTCCGTCTTTTCATTGAGTCCTTTATATCTTGGATGTTGTGGGTGAGAGATTTTTTTAACTTTCTCATTTTCTTTGGATGTTGTACTGATTTCTTCCATCGAATCGTCCATGCCTGAGATCCCGTCTTCCATCTCTTGAATCCCATTTTTGGTACTCATATCCATAATTCCTGTTCTCTTCCCTTGATTCTCCATTTCTTCTTTTAACTCTCACTGTGTTTTCTTTATTGTTTCCATTTCCATTTTCATGTCTTGAATGGTTTTATTCGTTTTGTACATTTCCTGCTCCAATTTGCTTGTCTTTGCCTGGAAGTCTTCCATTGCCCTCTCTTTTTCTTGTTCAAGTTGAGCCACCTTGTTTTGAAGTTCTCTAATGGTATTATCCATAGCTTTCGTTTGTGAAATTGTGGCTTCTTTGAATTCCTTCATAAATTTAAGTTCTTTTTGAAGGGACTCTATTAGTTTCCATAATGTAGAATTGTTGTCGTTTTCATGTGTTTCAGTTTTGGTGATTTGATCTGGGTTGACTCAAATGGCATTGCTTTCTTTTGTTGGAGTCATTCTGCCTTGAATCCTGCTTTTTCTGGGGCCTTTGGCCATTTGGAAGTCTTAGCTGTCTGTTCCTGTTGTCTTCTAGGCTTGGATCCAAAGGGGGTGCTTTGGTATAGCAGCCAGATTGCCTGACTCCACTCCTGTAAAGTTTGTTTTTCCGCCCCGCCTCTCGGGTGGAGACTTCACTTATCTAGGGGTTGGAGATGTATACACTTAATCTCTGGCTCCCCGCCGGAAATGCCCATAGTAGCAAAAAAGTCCAATAATAATGGTGAAGACTTCACGGTTTGCCCAGGGTTGGATCCTGTGGTGGGTAAATCTGCCTTCACCCCCTGGGGCCGGCTCTGGAAACTGGCATGCGTCACCGTCGACCAAGTTCCCGTACTCCACACTGGGTCACAATCTGCCACCGGGTGGGTACTCTGCAGCTGATTCGTGCGCACTTATGCGGGTCCGCAACCCTTTGCCAGATAGTCAGATCGTCTGTGCGAGACCTGGGAGAGCCCAGCAAGCTGGAGAGTATCCCTGTGTGCAGTCTGAATTTGCCTGCTGGGTATTAGACTGGAAATTACCCAGCGTATCTCTCCTGGTGGGGTAGGGGGGATCCGGATTCCCGGATTCAGCGGCTTCCGTGTGTGTCCCAGAGTGGGAGGGAGCGTCCTGCCCATGGGGCTTTTAGTGGTCCCTGGGTAGTTGGGTGAGACCCAGGGGGGTCGAGTCTCTCAGATTTTTTTGTACAGCATCTTATAACATTCGCAGTTTTGTGTCTGTTTTCCCCAAGATTGGAATGCGTCCGCACAGGCCGCCGCCCTCTTGGATCCCCCGGGCCACATTTCTTAACATCCTTGAACTTCTTTTTTAAATTAAAAACTTTTTTTGGGACAGGTTGTCAGGTAGCCCAGCTTGGCCTCACACTCACTATGTAAGTTAGTGGCCATAAACTTAGTGGCCACAAACTTCTGATCCCCTGCCTCCCCCTCCTAAGTGCTCAAATTATTGGCATATTTCACCACACTTGATTTATGTGGTGTAGAAAATTAAACCAGGTTGTTGTGCAGGCTACACACAAGCTCTCTGCCAATTGAGCCACATTCCCATCCCATGGAACCTTGATTTTTGTCATCTATAAAATACGGAGATCATTACATGCCCTTACTAGGAATAGTAAAATCTCAAGACTGGTATATGCTCTTAGTATATGGTGGTGGTTTTGGAGATAGAAATCCTTTTGTTCTCAAATAGAATCTTTTAAAAATTATTTATTTTTATGAGTGTTTTTGCCTGCATGTATGTGTATATACCACATGAATACAGTGCAGATGTAGGCCGGAAAAGGGCATTGGATTCTGTAGAACTCAGGTTACAGACAGTTGTTAGTCACCATGTGGGTACTGGGAACTGAGCTGAAGTCCTATGGGAGAACAGCCAATGATCTTAATCACTGAGCTCTCTCTTCAGACCCTCAAGGAAGATTGTAACTAAAATCAACAAGAAAGATAATAAATGTATCTGTAAGTTAGTAATTATATTATTAGATTCTTTTAAGAGAGGAGGAGATATCTTTGGGTGTTATAGTGAACAGAAATTTCAAAAAGGAGGTAGATTTTTAAGTGACCCTGAAAGGCTTGGAATATGTGTGAATTTTTAATTTGAGTGAAAGAAAGGATGAATATTTAGCTACTGTGAGGATCAGTGCATGAAAATAGGAAAGAATATCACTGTGGTGACTGCAGCAGACATTTGTGGAAGTGAGAAGGTACATTCCTAGAAAAGGTAGATTTGGATTGTATGCTGTTGAGCTTTGATTGACAGACCTACGTGTCTTATTTGTTTGCTAGGCTGTAGGAGTGACTTTGCTTCAGGAACACCAGATAATTCTGCCAACATTTTCGAAAAAACAAAAAGAAAGAATAGCAAAGGTATCTGTAAGATCCACACATAAGTATGTACATCAGCACAGCTAAAGGGTACACTTCTGTATGTAAACTTCCTGGTTAACTGTATTTCCACATATAATTCACACACAAAAAGCCTGATTTCAAAAGCTCTCCTTAATAGTATTTGTATAGAAATATAAAATCTCTCCCCTCTTTAACCACTGGTCAACTGAAAACCACAAATGTGGTTTTACCTTTTAGTAAAGGGTAGTTAGTGTATGATTAATTGTTACTTTACTATTGCTGCAAGAAAATAGTGACAGGAAGCAACTTAAGAAAAGAAATGTCTTTGTTAGAGCTGCTGTTGCTGTTATAAAGCACCTTGACTGAAGCAACTTGGGGAGCAAAGATGTTTGCTGTAGTTTTGTTTGTTTATTTTTTGCTTGTTTGTTTGCTTTGTTTTTTTCAGGATAGTGTTTCTCTGTGTAGCCCTGGCTGTCATGAACTCACTCTGTAGACCAGGCTGGCCTTGAACTCAGAGATCTGCCTGCCTCTGCCTCCCAAGAGCTGGGAATAAAAGCATGTGCCACCTCTGTCAGCCGGGAGGAAAGAGTTTAATATAAAATCTTCCTCAGAGGTGTACTCTGAGCATTTTTCCATGGTGATTCTAAATTCTATCAAGTTGACAATGAACCATGGCAGTTCTTTTAGCTTTTTTGTATGAAAGAGTTCACCAGATTCCAGAAGATTTCTAAGTATAGTAGAGTTCAAAATGTGTTTCCTTGGCATGAGAGTAAGCAGCCAATATTGTACTATATACTCATAAATACTTAGGTATATTTTCTACATCACAGATCTCCTACATAACTAGATAACAACTCCAGGCATGTATTTACTACATTTAGTACTTAGACTCTAGTTCAAGTTCTGATACTTCCCAATAATATCCTTAATGATTCATGAACTGTACTCAGTTATCTTGTGTATGACCATCTTCACTTTGGTTCAGTTCTTCAATGTCTTAATTTTTATCACTTTGATGCTTCTAGAGATTATAGTTCAGTTTTGTAACATATGCATCAATTGGAGTTAGTCTGCTGTTTCCTCATGCTTAGACTAGTGCACATCTTTGACAGGACATCACAGAAGCGAGACTGGTTTCATGAGGTGCACCCCACTAGCTAGCACACTGTTCTATTTGCTCTGATCACTGGCAGGGTTCTCCACTGTAAAGTTCCTTGGTTCTCTTTGTAATTAATAAGACAATGTGAGAATATAATATCCCATCCCTCATAAAACCTCATATTTACTCATTTTTTTCTTGGTAAAGCCACATATTTTCCTAAATTATTCATAATATGTTGCTATTATTTTACCTGATATCTTAGTTAAACACCATGACCAAGACAACTAATTGAAAGTTTATTTGGGTCTTTTAGTTCCAGAGGGATAGGAGTTCATCATTATGATAGTGCAAAGCCCAGCAGTAGGCTGACAGGCTGGGGCTGAGCAACACCCGCAGGCCTCGCATCAGATTCACAAACAGGAAGCAGAGGGAGTGCTAGTCTTTTGAAACCGCAAAGCCCACCCCCAGTGCATTAGGAGGTATGGTCTTGCTGGACCATACCTCCTAATCCTTCCAAACAGCACCACCAACTGGGGTCCAGGTATCCAACAAAAGAGTGGATGGTGCCCATCCCAACACCTAATGTTCCCAATATTTCAGATTTGGTTAATGTGAATCTGAGTCAAATTCTTAGTCATTCTGACATATTTTCATTATTCTCTGATTACTTAGTTTCCTATTGTGCGCGCACGCACACACACACACACACACACACAAATTTTTCTAGATCTTTTCGTAGTTTTTATATATATAACCAAACTCTGGAAGTCACCATTTCTTCAATAAGACATAGTTCTTTGAGAATTTATATAAAGTGTACCAGATTTGCTATATCTATAAATGAAGAATGAAAGTGTTGAATCCACAATGACATTTCCAACTTGAGTTCAGTGGCCGACTTCACCTCCCAGATTTGCCTATCTCCTATTAATAACATGGTCCCTTTACTCCAGAATGCCTGATGAGTGGGCTCTGCCAAATAACAAAACAGCTGCTACCCAGCCCCCAATTACGTCTTTATTCTGCTACACAAATTACACTGTGAGCCCCTCTTCTTTTTATACAGACAGAGCCCTACTTACCACTATGAAAACTCCATGCTGGGCCAACACAGTGCATGTAGAGATTGTAGTTTTTAGAAAAACACTAAAAAAAAAAAACTTAAGAGTGTTTATTTTATGGTTACTAATCAAACCATAATCTCCATTCTAACCTATTTATTTGATAAATTATTTTCCAAAATGTTGGCATGATATCCTGTTTTTTGAAGCAAAGTCACCAGCGACTCCCAACAGCCTAGCAAAGAAATAAGACTCTTTAATATGTCAGTCAACACTCAATACTGTATGATCAGTCCTGGCCATAGTAAGGACCACTGCATGCAAATAGAAAAGTATATAACACTGTGGTGATTGCAGCAGAAATTTTAATGCTGACTTGGGATTTTGGAATTAGAACTTGTCTATATAGTTTTGGCTGGCTTGGAAGTTACCTTGGCCTTGAACTCACAGAGATTCACCTACATCTGCCTCTCATCTTGCAACAAAAGCCATGTGCCACCCTGCTCAACCCTGTTTTTATTTTTTAATTTGTTTTATAGGTAAAGTAAGCAATATCTTATAAAGGCAAATATGTTTAGTCTCATTTATGATAGTAGTTGATCACTATATCCTATTGTAACTCCTAATAGAACACTACATATTTATACAAGTTACTAAACTTCTAAGTGCTTCACTTTTGTCCTCTATAAAGTGGGGCTGAATCTTTCAGTGATATAAGCATATGTGCTTGACAAGTGTCTATTCATTTATGATTATTGTGTTCTTTTAAAAAAATTACTTCACCTTAAAGTAGGTATTATTTCTTTTGTTTATTGAGTGACAAAAATAAAGTTGTGAGAGTTTCAGTAATTTCCTAAATATTACAAACTAAGTTCCAGAACCAGGTTTTCAGAGCATGTTTGTCTGAATCCAGATCTCATATTTAAAATCATTACTTTAGTGTAATGCTTTATTGTATCCTCTGTTAGCATGGTTTTAGAAATAGCATCAAAATCTCAAGTTCATTGAGCTAGACATGGTAGTGGCTGCTTGCAGTCCTACTATGCAAGAGACAGTAGAGGATAAATGATGAGATTGAGGCCAGTCTGGGCTATATAGTGAGATTCTGTCTCAGAAAGCAAATATGAAAAAGAAAAATTGAAGTATATTGTGCATTTCACTGTTTACTAACAGTAGTTATGTATACAGATGTTTACATGGTAATTTATATTATAATTATAATTATTTATAATTTATATCAGTATGTATTACTCAAACAAATATTTAGCTCAAAAACTAACAGTCTAGCTTGAAACCCAGTATTTAGTAAAACTGAAATGAAGACACTTTGTGGTATCTTGAGACCTGCTGGAAAAATATCTTCTTTTGGGTGTTGATGGTATTGACCATGTTTATTGCTTGTGACCTTTGGGTTTGTGCTTGTATACTGCCTGTATCACCTGGGCTCTCTTTTGACTTCTCATGTTATATGAATCACTTGCCAGGCAGTCCATCAGTCATGATCAGTGGTCATGAATGTCTTCCTTCTTGGTGTTTATTCTTAGTGAGTACCTCTCCTCTTTCCACAGCAGCTTTCTTCATGATTGGCAACTATAGCACAATTAAGTGTTTGTTTCCAAGTCCCTGGTAATTATATCTCACAATAATTTCAAATTCAGGATATATAACATCTTACTCATTGTATTTCCACCAGTGCCTTCTAGGAGTGTAGCATTAAGTTGTGGGGTAAAAGTTCATCGCAACTTATATCTCTCAGTAAATTCTATCTCTAGAGATTTTTTCTCCACTTTTCACCTTTCTCCAGAAGAGTATTATCTTTCACATTTACTTTGCTGTTCTTGCCTACTGCAACCAAGACGTATGTTATCATAGCTTCATGAGAATCATGATCTTCCTTTATACTGTACTCATTTTGGTTACCATATTTACCGTGGTTCCTTTTACAAGTAACCACAATAGTGGGGATCTGGAACAGGTAGTTCCAGATTCTTGGCCTCTTAAGCAAAGAATTGAATTGAAGGACACAAATTTGCAAAAGTGGCTAGATGCCTTTATTAGAGGGAAGTGATAGTATAGATTATAGATGGATATACTTTTAAGATTGTGAACCTCATGAGTTAAGAGTATTTAAGAGTTCCAATTGTTGTTTGGGTCTTCCTTTCATGGAGTTTGGTGGCTAAGGTAGCATGGGCAGTTCTGTGTTTGATTAATAGTTTAGAACATATAATTATTATTATTATATAATTATTTTTTCTATTTCACATGTCCCTTCCCATAATGTATCTGATTTTAATCATATACATGACCTTAGGCGTGCATGCATATACATAGGCATAAGATAGTAAATAGGTGATTCTCCTGAAAACTTTACTTGAAGAAACAGTTATTACTCATGAACCAAAAACCAATTCAGGCCAGATCTGTCCTCTTCTTCTTTGTACTGGATACATTAGGAGTGCACCTGAATAGGAGTCTCTACTTTTGTTCAGATGGAAGTCAATATAGCCCAATACAGGTGGGGATTTTGAGGTGGTTCTGAGGTTTCTTGGTGCATCGTTTGGAGAGAGGTATGTGTGCATGAAGAAATAGTTTTAGAAGGGATATGTGTGCATGGGCAGAACAAAATTGTGGTTCTAGACTGACATATCTCCTATATCTGATTGTCTCATTCCCTGCATCTTTAATGTGGATCTCAATATCCTTACTTTTCTGTTTAGTTCACTTTCACAGTCATTCCTCCTTCAGCATGTTAGGGATACAGCTCCAGTTATGTCAGTACCTTTGCAGCATCTTCCAAAGGGACCAAGTTTCATCTTCTGTGCTTTTTTCTTTGTCTCCTTTAAATTGATTTGCCTATTTTCCTCTTCCTGAGCAAGTTCTACCCAGTAGTAAGTCATAGTTCAAACTGATCCTGCAAAGCCTTGTCCCTGTCCTTTGCATAATTTAAAAATCTTTAGTGAGTTTGTCAGTGTTGAGAACTTGGTATTTTATATATATTGTATTATTCTGTATTACCTCAACTTCTTAACTATACCAAGCAATTTTCATCTGAAATTAAAATTTCTACTACTCTTATATACTCAGTAACCTGCAGTATTTACATATACTGTTTCTCTAATATTGATTTCTGAATAATCATAGCAATTAGAGATTATTCAACTTTGCTTTCCCTGGCAGATGAGTAAAATGTAGAGCTTTGCTCCAGTTTTCAAGAGTTCTTAATTTTCTGTATTTAAGGTAAAGGAAGGGAAGGTTGAAGGATAATAAAACTCTGTCTATTTATTGCCTAAATCCCTAAGAAAAGAAATAAGAATGAACTAGGCATAAAAGATTACTTTTAAAAAATACTTTATTTATTTTTATTTATGTGTATATGTGTGTATATGTGTTGTTATGTGCATGTGATTGCATGTGCCAAAAGAGGACATTGAATCCCATAGAGTTGGAATGACAGGCTTTTGTGAGCTGCCTGATGTGGGTACTGGAGACCTAACTCAGGTCTTCTACAAGAACTCTGTTCTTAACTACTGAGCTATTTCTCAAGCTCAAAAACTTAATTTTTGAAAAATTAAATGGTATAGTCACTATAATTTTTCTGGGTTTGGAAATGCATTCATATAAAAATTATCTGGTTTCAAAGAAATTTACAATATTTTGTTACATATCTGATATTAAGTTCTTTGATATTATTTATCAGTTTTTGTTGAAAACATAGTAATTAAAAATACATTAGGTAGTTAAGATATTTTAGCTAATATCACTTTTTTGTGAATGTTGAAAAGTTAGAACATTAACAATTCTATAATTTTTTTTTTCTAATGTGATAATTAGGTGGTTTAAATAATGATAGCATTTTTACTGTTATTTTTTGGGGTAGCCATTTAAAGATCGCTGTGAATGGTTCTATGAACATTTGCACTCAGGACAGCCAGATTCAGACATGGTACACAGACCTGTGAATGAAAATGATATTCTCCTGGTTCACAGAGGTATGTTTAACAAGGAAACTGATAGATGGATAAGCCACATACTAGTGTTATTTTAAGTTTCAATATATTAAAATTAACCATTGCTACATATTCAGATTCTATTTTTAGGAGTAGCTGTGAAATTGTATCCAAAGCAAATTGTGCAAAGCTAAAGCAGGGCATTGCTGTACGATTTCATGGAGAAGAAGGCATGGTGGGTAGATAAAATATAACATGTTTCTAAAAGTTGAATATTTACCTGATAAATGAAGTAATTGAATACCATTTAAATTTCACTTGTTATTTAAGAGAAAATTTCTAAATACAGCATATTTTTGTTGTTACTAAATTTTATTTTCTTGAATTCAGGGTCAAGGTGTTGTGCGCGAGTGGTTTGATATTCTGTCTAATGAGATAGTCAATCCTGATTATGCACTGTTTACTCAGTCAGCAGATGGTAAGTTGTGTAGTCCAGAGCTTTTCTGTGACTACCATATTTATCAAACTACATCTGAGAATTTTGCCTTTGTTTTCTGTAATAGCCATGTTGTCTAGATGGGAGTTCCCATGTCATAGAAGAGGAAACTGAACTTCAGAGTTTTGTCCTTACTCACATAGCTTTCTTCTACTTAGTCAGTTTCTAAATGCTTGAGAATTTATTCAGTTTAAGGGTTGTTTATTACTGTATTTGACCACCCTCCTCTATTATTATTTCTAGTTAACAATTTTCTTTTATAAAATGGTAGTAGATGAACTTTAAAAAACTATTTGGAAACAAAATGTTGCTAACCCTATTTAGATTTCTTAGTCAAAAACTATTGGTTATGTAAATCAAAGTCTAGTAGTTGTGATGTTCCTTTTTACTGACTTTATTTCTAGTCTTTTTTAAGAAATCAAAATCAGACAACTAAAAAACATGTACTTAACCATATAATATGATGAACCACCTTGTGGAAATGGTTCTTGCAGTCTATATAAAGATATAATTTGATACAGAAAACTGAATGCTAGTGGTTACCAACTCATTTTGAGAGGTATATTTGAGAACTGTCTAACTTTTTTTTCCTTTATTTTTTATTTCTTCAAGTTACATCTCAATTGCAGTTCCCTCCCTATTCCCCCTCCAGTCCCACCCTCCCACCCTCAACTCCCCATCCTCTTCCCTTTTTTTCTTTTAAGTTTAAGGTATATCTTATTTCCCCCTACAGTTTCCCCTTTCAGTCCAACAAATGGCTCTTTCTCTTATAATAATAAATACAATACAGTACAACAGAGGTAATTAGGCCCAGTTATGAGGGTTATATGGCTTAACATACATTCCCAATGACCAGTCCATATGTATTTGGTACCTGACTTTAACATTCTACTATCTAAACATCTCCATGAGTTTAAAGTTCTATATCTGACTCAACATTCATACTAATTGCAACACAATTTTAAAAGTATCTTCTTAGATGTATAACACTCTCTTGACTCCTAAACAACTCAAAATTTAATTATGAGACTTTATCTATCTGTTCTTCAACCACCTCAGAGACCTGAGAGGGATAAATATATCTGATTTTATAGGAAGTACAGGGCCTGCAGCTTCCCAGACTAAGAAATGACATACCAGTGGCTGCCTGGACAGTTCCCATTTTCTCTGCAAACATTGCAGCATCGCTCTTCAGTCGTTTGGCCCCACTTCTCTGACAGACATTGATTGTAGAGCAGGGGTTATGAAGGACTTGCCTACCCTGTCTTGGCAGAGCTAGGCTGTCGACTTACCTGCTTCCAGGTTTTGTCCTTTTTGGACAGCATTCTGTCTACAGTTGGAGCAAGGGGCTTTTCCTACCAAGAGATAGGCTTGTGACTAATTCAATCATCTCCCACTGGAGATTCTTCGATGCTCATCTTCTACTTGGAGGAGAATAGGGGGTGCTGTCAGGAGTTGATATGTCTTGATATAAAAAAAAATCTAAAGTTACGAAAACATCTTTGAATGCCATATTCTGCAGATCTCTTGAGGTTTTTGAAGAGGCCCTATCTATCTCTTATATTAGGTTAAGCAGATGTTGCTTGTCTCTTAGCAGGTTTATTTCTGATTAGCTTAGCAAGTAACTATAATAGGCTGTCATAGTACCTAACAGAATGACTGGCTTGCATAACCATTAGTTTGCATTTCTTAATTATCCTAAACAGTTTATGACAATTAGTAGTAAAAGGCCGAAACATCACATTTCTTTTTTTTTTTTCCTTACCTCCTAACCCTTCCATCCCATTTCTCTGGGGTGGGGTGTCCTTATATAACAGTCCCTCATCTCAGTTGAGAGGTCGTATGAGGGCCAAGAGCCTCTTCATTCATTGGGGATCTACGAAGCAGTAACATCAGTAAAAAGTGTCTCGTTGCCCAGGAGAGAGAACTACTAAACAAACAAACCAATAAGCATACAATAGATAAAAAAGACTAAAAAATAGAAAAGAATATAAATAATATATAAAAAATAACTAAAAATTAAAAATTAGAAATAAGTCTATGTCCAAGCTCTGGACTTGAGATCAACAATCAATAAATGGGACCTCATGAAACTGAAAAGCTTCTGTAAAGCAAAGGACACTGTCATTCGAACAAAACGGCAGCCTACGGACTGGGAGAAAATCTTCACCAACCCCACATCTGACAGAGGGCTAATATCCAAAATCTACAAAGAACTCAAGAAATTAAATGCCAAGAAACCAAATAATCCAATCAAAAAATGGGGGACAGTCCTAAATAGAGAATTCTCAAAGGAGGAATCCCTAATGGCTGAGAGACACTTGAAGAAATGTTCAACATCCTTAATCATCAGAGAAATGCAACTCAAGATGATGACTCTGAGATTCCATCTCACACCTGTCAGAATGGCTAAGATCAAAAACTCAAATGGCAGCACATGCTGGCGAGGGTGTGGAGAAAGGGATACCCTACTCCATTGCTGGTGGGAATGCAGGCTTGTGCAACCACTATGGAGGTCAGTCTGGCAATATCTTAAAAAACTTGGAATAGCTCTGCCTCAGGACCTAGCCATACCACTTCTGGGTATACACCCAAATGCCTCTTCACGGAATCATAAGGAAGTTTCCTCATCTATGTTTATAGCAGCCTTATTTGTAATAGCTAGAACCTGGAAACAACCCTGGTGTCCCTCAACTGAAGAATGGGTTAAAAAACTGTGGTACATCTACACAATGGAATATTATTCAGCTATCAGGAACAATGAAATTATGCAATTTGCAGCCAAATGGATGGAACTAGAAAAGCTCATCCTGAGTGAACTAACCCAGACTCAGAAAGATGCACATGGCATCTATTCACTTATAGTAGGATTTTAGCTATATAGTAGAAGGTATCGATACTACAGAGAACTGTCTAACTTAATAAAGACATTTTAAGTGAAAATCAGATTTTAGTTTTTAAATGCTTCGCATGGTTGCTTTTTTTTCTGAAAATATTCTTTTCTCAGTATTTGCATTCTTTTGAAAGACGAGAATATTTTACTGATTATAACTTCTGACTGCTGCAACCAAAGTAGCAGCAAGTGCCTTTGTAAGAGTTAAGGGAGGCACCAGGAAGGCTGTGGAGAAGCGGAAGGCTATGGGCATACATCTGTGCAGCAGTGCCTCTGGCACACCCGGAGTAATTGAAGTTACTTAGGGATGTGGGACTGCCTGCTTCAACTCTGTTTGATTGTCTGTTGGTGATTTTCATGACAAGTTTTATAAAAGACCAAGTTTGATTACATAGAGCTATTTTTTAAAGCTAGCTTCAGCGTATTAGAGAGTCTTACTTCTTTTCTGCATAGTTTGTTACTCTGAGTCAGTTTAGTTGCATTTATGGAGTCATTAGATGTGCTTCCTAAATGATGTGAGTGAGAGCAGAGTGTTTGTGGAATCTTAGAGACTAAAGTTTTGATTTGTTCTTTTTGTAATTCATGTGGCTCTTCTCTTGGGGGAGGTTCATAGTACTAGTAACTTAAAATCCAGGTGAAATATTCTGAAATATTCTGTAGGTTTAGTTGTCATGAAGGAATTACATTTAGGAATTAAGAATTCTTGATGTGGAGAATGTTTAGATAGACCTAATATTTATAGTATTGTAAAATTATTTTCTTACCATATTAAGATCAAGAAGACACAGTGTAGTTTAGTGGTTAAGCGTTTGGCCTTTGCAATGGTAGTAGCTGTGAATCCTGGTTCTGCCACTTTTCTTTCTGTGAATATTGGGCCAGGAACTTAACCTTCTGAGCCTCAGATTCCTCACTTAATAATGATGGTGATTTGTATTTTAGAATAAGAATATAGTTACTTGATACATGACAACACTGCTCAGTTCCTGGCACATGGAAAACGAGAAGTATATATTAGATGTTCTTACTTTTATTTTAGAAATGTTTTCTTATGCAGTAGCATTATCCTCTTGAATAATGTTCACTATTTCTTGAAACAATATTTCAATAAACCTCATTTATTTGGCACAAGAGTTTTAAAATTTCTTTAGATTTCTAAAAATGATTTTTAATTATGTATATGTGTGTGTTTATGTTCAGGCAAATGGAGATGATCATGGAGACCCGAGGCATCAGATTGCCCTGAAACAGAGTTACAAGCACTTGTGAGCTACCAGACATGAGTGCTTGAATTTCAACTCTGCTCCTCTGAGAGACCAGGAAGTGCTCCTTTCTTCTGAACATGTCTCCAGGCCTAGTTAAACAGTTCTTAATGCTAAAACTAAGAAGCTGGCAGGGTCACAGATATATTCACACTTAAAATTTAACATAAACTTTTATTATTTTGAGTAGTTTTCAAGTAAAAATTGCTTTTACGAAGGTTTTTGCTTAGGTACTGTTTTATTTTATTTTTTTAGTTTTTGGTTTTTTGAGACAGAGTTTCTCTTTGTAGTGCTGGCTGTCCTGGAACTCACTCTGTAGACCAGCCTGGCCTCAAACTCAGAGATCCACCTGCCTCTGCCTCCTGAGTGCTGGGATTAAAGGCGTGTGCCACCCCTTCCAGCTTATCTATTCTTTTTAATAACCAGTTTTCTCAAAAAACAAAACAAAACAAAACCCCCAAAAAACCCAGTTTTCTCAGAAACTTATTAGACAGTGAACAAATATGTAGAGTTAGGGGAAGAAAGTAGAGTCACCAAAATCTTTGCTGGTTCATCTGTAATCCAAAGCTTTATTATTTAAATAGGTTAAAAATGGTTATTTTCAGAATAGTTTTTGGAATTATGGTTATGTTTGTCATTGAACTCTTTTTTAACTGTTAATGTCTCATCTTGCCTTGCAATAGGAAATTGTTGTAAGAGGCAGTTCAGAGTGAATAGTATGTTTCACATGCCTATTTAAATCATTCAACCACAAGTTTTCAAATTTGTTACTTCACACTTAAATAAACAGGTTACATCAGTTTAATCCAGTGTTGCACTGGCAAATCAAAGACCTGTTAACACACCAAGTGAATTGCTGTCAAAATAAGTATTCGAGGTGACTAGATATTTCATTTTCTAATACCTGCCCACTTTGGTGCTATTTTATTTATTTTATCAGTTTGTCTTTATTTTAGTCTTATATAGAATAGTAGTGTAAAGCATGAACTTACTGTGTATTTTACCATATGAATGAATGAACTTGTAATTCACGTTAATGGCTAGAAAATGTATTGGAGAGTTAAAGTCAAGGTGTAGGTTTAGATTTTGCCAATTTGCTAGTTTTTTGGAGTTTTTTTTGTAAAATATAAAATTCATCATTGAAACCATTTGAAAGCATTAAGTGCATTTGTTATGCTGTACAGTCATAACCACTTCTAATTCTAGAACTTTCCCATCAGCCCAAGTGAAAACTCTTTATCTTTGATATAGTTTCCTCTAGCCTCAAGTAACACTAATTCATTGTGACTTGATTCTAAATTTTTCTATTCCATATAGTTCATAAAAATGGAATCATACTGTTACATAGTTTTTCGCAGTAATCATATGGTTGGTATTTTTTACTTTCACTTCACTAGCAACTGTTTAAACTTGATTATTTGCCTTTTGAAAGAATTGGATGAGTTTTAGGTGGAATGGGCAGATTTTCTGGTCATTAATTGACATTAATAGGCATCACACTTAGTGATTAGATCTATTAAGAATGGTTATTTTCATAGTATTGTTTATCTTAATATGCAAAGTCTAGTGAGTACTGGGTATGTATAGATGAATGAAACAATGTCTGCCTGATGTTTATAGCTGGATAGTTACTGCCACAGTTCTATACACAGAAAAATGTGTGTATATGTGTGTGATCTTTTTTTTTTTTTTTTTTTTGGTTTTTCGAGACAAGGTTTCTCTGTGTAGCCCTGGCTGTCCTGGACTCACTTTGTAGACCAGGCTGGCCTTGAACTCGCAAAGATCCGCCTGCCTCTGCCTCCCAAGTGCTGGGATTAAAGGCGTGCGCCACCACCGCCCGGCTATGTGTGTGATCTTTTATTGCATTTACCAGAATCTCTTTGGTATCAAAAGTATTTTATAACTTTCTGTCTGTACACCAATTACCCTGAGAGTGCGAGTTGATGGTTGTCTTTTCTAGTTCCAATTCTACTGTCTGCTTATATATTCCACAAAGAACTCCATAATGTAGTTTGCACAATGTAACCATACGCATGCTGAGTTACATGTGAATGAGCTTACCTGCTTTGGAATTTTCTCTTTTTTTTGTATAGATCTGATTATTTTGTATTTATTCCAATAGGAACAACTTTCCAGCCCAATAGCAACTCCTATGTCAATCCTGATCACTTGAACTATTTCCGGTTTGCTGGACAGATCTTGGGATTAGCTTTGAACCACAGGCAGTTGGTCAATATTTACTTCACACGATCATTCTACAAGCACATTCTTGGTATGGGTTTACTATCACTTCTGAAGACATTTACATTGTTTTTCTTGTAGCCTGTAGAGAGAAATGATTGGATAAGCAGTGCCATTTTTGTTGAAATAATTACTATTCTGATTTGAGACTATCTGGGGGCTAGAGGGAGAGAAAAATGTCCTTTTTTTTTAAAGCACCTTTAGATTTTTCCCACTTCCATTTTAGTGTGTATGTGTTTATACAAAGCATCCATTTTGTATGAATATTCCTAAATAATTGTCAATTCTGAAGCTTATAACAGCTTCCTAAATAGCTGTTTCAGACAAAGACTACATTGTAAAGATGTAGAAGGAACAGCAGCTTAATTTAATGAACTTCTAAATTTAGAAATTAACATCCATTTAAAACATGCTGCAAATTTGATTATATTTGTGGTTTTTCAGAGAATCTGTAGAGGGCAGCATTTTACCATTAAATAAGTAAAGGAAAGTCAGAAGTATGTATCTTGTAACTGCTGTTTTTGCATTTTTTTTAAGGTATTCCTGTAAATTACCAAGATGTAGCATCTATTGATCCAGAATATGCCAAAAATTTGCAGTGGATTTTAGATAATGATATCAGTGACCTGGGTCTAGAACTGACTTTCTCTGTTGAGACTGATGTGTTTGGAGCAATGGAAGAGGTGCCTTTGAAGCCCGGGGGTGGAAGTGTTCTTGTGACGCAAAATAACAAGGTGAGTGTTCAGATTTTTACCCTAGTCATTGTTTATAATGGCCCAGATTGCCAGTTTCTCTAAATTATTCCAGCACTGCTAAAAAACGTACTTTGTCGTTTGGTTACTTAAGTTAACCAAACTGTCACATTTAAGATTTGAGTTAGAAAGGATCGTTTCAGATGGGATGGTTAATAAGGCAATTTAGAACACTATTTAGTTGATTATATAAGCTAGGCATTTGCATTTTGAAATTTTGATTGGAAATGTAAATTAAATGATAATAATATGTACAATACCAGTTGTATATTTTAAAAGTTAGATATTAGAGAACTTTTTTTATTTGTATGTATGTATGTGATGTCTGCATATTTGTGAATGTGTCTCCAGTTCAGATGCACGTGGAGGGCAGGTGTTAACAACAGGTTATTTTCCTCAATTGCTTCTTTTCCTTTATGGGTGGGGAACAGTTTAACAGTATTTATTGATGCTTATTGTAACTATAGACTTTCATGAGACAGTTGTTTTAGAAATTTATCCTTTGGGGACACTTGCTTGGATACAGCTGTATGTGAGGGAGTTCTCAACAGAAGTGGGTCTTACTATGTGACATGTCTCTATACTGCTTTCTAGAATATATTGCTAATTGAGAAAATGAGTGGTGGATTAATGTGTGCAGCAGATGCTAAACTCTGTGGATGTGCGTTTACTTACATGTTCGTAGACACTGAACAACAGGCCTTCAGTTACACAGGGAAGATCATCAAAGAGCAAGGATTGGCTGAGAGGATATCTATTTTTATTCTTTCTATATGTCTTAGTTGTTGATTCAATATGTTCTTCTTGTTCTGCCTTATATTTTGAGACAGTATCTCTCCTGGAGCCTGAAGTTCACCATTTTGGCTACCCTACTTGCTAGTGATTCCCTGGGAGTCACCTCTATCTGTCCCCCAAAGCTTGGGGTTACAGATGCATGCCTCCATTCTCGGCTTTCACATGGGTTCCAGGGATCTCAACTCATGTTCTTAAGCTTATGTAGGCAAACACTGTACTCACTGAACCAATCTTCTCTGCACCAGGTTAAAGAGTTTTGACACAGAAAAGAAACCTCAGTGTTTAAACTATGCTTTTATGTTCCAATGAAGCCTACCTCTTGACTTTATATACAATAGATACATATATAACTTAATTGTTTTTATTATTATATGTCATCTATACATGGGATTTGTTTTAAAGTTGACTTAAAAATCAATGACATTTAATATAATACAATTTTATATTGCTGTATATATTAAAATTTTGTAGACTGTAAACTTAGTGACTTAGTAAAATGTGGAATATTTTTAAAAGACTCAAAGACATGGTCACATTTTTTTAAAAGTGTTTATTTTTTGAGAAGTTCATGCAGTGTATTTTGATTATATCTTCCCACTCCACTCCTCCTAGATTCACTCCCCCCTCCACTCCATCAGTTTTGTGTTCTTTTTTTTTTTTTTTAAAGTAACCACTAAGATCAGTTTTCGCCATCTATTTACTTCTTTACTTTAGGGTGTGGGGCCATCTAGTGTAGTGTGGCCCACTTATCCAGAGCTATACCCTTAAAGAAAACTGATTGTTTCCACACCCCACTCCCATCCCCCATAAGCCATCATCTTGCAATAGTACCTCAGTTAGGGTAGTAGCACATAAACTCCTTCTCATCTGTACTAGAACACTTACTAGCTTAGTCTTGAACAGGCCTGCTACAAGCAGATACAGCTGCCATTGAATTCATGAGTACAGCAGTCCGCTCATGGCTAGAAGAAACCAGCTCATTTCCATTATCTCTGGCCTTTGCCTCTTATCTTTTTTCCTCCTGGTGATTGTTGAGTCTTAGGGAGGGCTGTAATATAGATGTCCCACTTATGGCTGAGCACTCCACTTACACTTACTGAACACTTTGACTAGTTGTGAATTTCTGTGTTAACCATTAGCCACTGAACAAAGAAACTTTTCTAATGAGGTGTAAGAACTGCACTAATCTATGGGTAAAGAATGATATAAAATTAGAGGGTAGTTTGATACAGTGTTCATTTAACTAACTAATAGTAGTAGGTTCATTCAAGAAGCCTGTGAGCGCCCTAACCATGGGTTCTTTGCCAGATTTACAGTACCAGGCATGAGTTTCCTTCTGTGGAGTGGGCCTTAAAGGCAATCAGAAAGTTGTTGGTTCCCCCCATGACATCTATGCTAGTATTGTACCGTGTGCAGATCTTGTCATACTGTTCATTATTGTAGTTCACAGCAGAGTTCACAGCTCAGAAAGACTATTAAAGACTCTTATCCCCTAAGAGCACCTTCTACTTAGGACCTTCTAATTCTGTGAACACTAACCAGGAATGAGGAAGCTTCCTGGTCAGTACCAACTTGATTTCTCCATGTCCTGTGATCAGTGTGTATGGCATCTTCAGCAGTAGGGGAGTACATTAAATCAAGAGTAATTGCAATAGCTTGTATTGATAACAGATCTCAAGGGGTTGTTTGACCACAGCTTGAGGGGAAGTATCCCATTCCTGCGTTAAGCTTTTTATTTGTTAACCCTGGTCACATTTAAAAACCCATAGACTTCAATATTCTAGTTTATTGAATTGGGATAGTGATAGAGAATTGTATTACACTTTCATTAAGTGAAAAAATGCAAAACTGTTCCTTTAGATAGTCTATAAAATATATACGTTCTTAGTTTCACATAATTGTGAATTAAAAACTTTAAACTTTATGTATTATACTTACACAAAAAGATCAAGTTCAGTTATAGGAAATAGAATTGGGAGCTCAGGTTTTATTCAGTCACACTTAGATATATTTTTAGGTTTCCATGTGAATTTATATATAAGGACATGGAAACCTAAAGAACGAACAAAAGCAGAGTGTGCCGCCATTGACACGGTTGCTGTGATCGTCCAGCCCGGGACCTGTTGGCCTATTGGGTAACTTCGGTCAGTGTCAGACACGAGAAATAGATGTTTTAGTAGTATTTGTACCCATGACTCAGGGTAGCCAGCCCATGGGTAGAGCCATGTCATATGTCATATGTCACATTGCACAGGACTAAAGCAACTACAGATCCCTCTTCACTCTTTGATGATGCAAGTGGTGGCTATTCAAGTCAACCAGGAGAATACCCAGCCCCAGATGCTGATATAGCCTACAGTATCAACTACCTGCATGGAGACCCTGTGGCCAGTATGGCTATGGCCTATGGGAGCTCCATAGCATCCCAAGGGAAGAACTTAGTGCATAAAGCATTGGACCATTTTGTGTCTGTGACTTAAGTTTTTCTTTGTTTGTTTGTTTTTTGCTTTGGACACACCCTATGTAGCCAAGAAGCTAGGGTTATTGGTCTTCCTGTAAACACATTGTAACTGGAAAATGTTATACTGTCATGATGTGCCTGTGTCCCACAGAAAGACCTCAGCGGTTCTGATCTGTATATCCCCACCATGGCCTTCATCATGTATATGCTGCTGTCTAGGATGACACTGGCCATTCAGAAAAGGTTCTCCCTAGAGATGTTGGACCTCTGTGTGAGCACAGCCCTGGTGTGGGTGTTAAGGGAGGTGTGGCCCTGCTTGTGAGCCTGTACCTGGCCATTGTAGGCAGTGAACTGAATACCTTCCACCTCTTGGTCTGTAGTGGTAACAGATATGTGGAGATGATCCTCAGTGTACTCACAGGGCTCTTCTTCAGTAGCGATGGCTACAACATGGCCATGGCCTGGATGTCACCTGCACTTATGTACCTCATTATGTGCTCTTGGCAGACTGCAGTCTTGGGCTGTGAGAGCAAGGGAGGCTCAGCCCCTTGGCAGCATCTCCAGCTCTACCTGACCCTGAGGGCAGCTGCTTTCCAGCTTATCATACACTGGCTAACCTTCCACCTACTCCAGTGACCCTGATCCCAGGTGACACTAATTTTTCCATGTATTGAAGATTTGTTTTCCTTGAGGGGAAAAGAAAAGAATGAATAACAAAATGATACCAAAGCCTTAACCTCCTAAGTTCAAGTCCCATGGCCCTCATCCTCTGTGCAACAGTAATTGATATTGAAGAACTTACTTGATGTATTTTTAAATACATAATGGGTCAAGTTCTGTTAAACTGTGGATTGAAATACCCAGATTCAGAAGGATGCACATGACATCTAATCACTTATAGTCAGATTTTAGCCATATAGTACAGGATAACTATACTACAACCAACACACCAAAGGGAACATGGACATAGACCTTTTTTTTTTTTCTCCCTGTCAATAAGACACTTTTCCCTAATGGTGCTGCCTCGTAGGCCTCCAGTGTATGAGGAGGCTCTAGAGACACTCCACTCCAGAGTAGTGGGATTGAAGAGTTAGGGGATAGAGGGTGGGAGGGCGGGACTGGGAAGGGGGGAAAGAGGACACTGTGACGGAGATGTAACCTGAAGGATTAAATAAATAAATTTAAAAAAAAATAGTAAAAGAAAGAAAATAGTAAACTGTTTATATACTTTTAAAATCTATATGAGCTTAGTGAGTGAAAAAATTAATTTTATTATTATTATTGTATATGTGATATGTATGTAGGAATGTGCACCAGCCATGGTGCATGTTGGAGGTCAGAGGAAAACTCTGTGGCGTTCTCTTCTTCCACCTTTGTTTGGGTGTCAGGTTTGCTAGGCTTGTGCTACCTGTGTTTTCACCACCTGAGCCCTCTAATAGTATTGTCCACCTTGCATGACTTTCACTGTTTTAGTTTGCGCTGAAGACCTACACTCAATTAAAAATACTAACATCATAAAGTCTTTGTTAAGCAAGTGATTACATTTCAACAAAAAGCTAAGCCTTAAACATAGTTCTTAACTGTGAATGCTGTATTTGGTTAGTAGATGCAACCGCTCTTTCCAGATACATGTAATGCAACAAAGTGGAAAGATCCTTTCATGCAACGCCATGCTCTTTAGCTCTGCATATATATATGCATCTTCCAGCAGCCCCTTGTACTCTTTGTGAATTTTGTTTAGATTTTTAAAATATTTATTAGTCATTTTGCATTTATGTCTTTATTTGAAAGCTAGAGCAAAGGAGAGTGGTACAGTGTGTGTGTGTGTGTGTGTGTGTGTGTGTGTGTGTGTGTGTGTGTGTGTGTGTGT